>CATKHJ010950078.1:0-10264 GCA_949750685.1 Vernicia montana
TACTCGTGTTGTATCTTGAGAGAGAACATCATATAATTTAGGAAAATCTAATCATTAATTCCAGTAAAATTAAACCAATCTAGAAAACATAGAAAAGTCATAGGTAATCAATTGATAAAATCTAAATCCTAAATCTTTATCATATATTGAATTTGTCTTTTAAATTTTCTTACATTTATTTTAATTTTCTTTTTTTTTACAATTGAATTAATTTTCTAAATAATAAAGTAATCATATTTTTTGGTAATTGTCAACACCTTCCCTGTGGGATCGACACTCTATTCACACACTATTACTTGCCCACGATCTGTACACTTGCAGATTTAGCACAACACATACCCTAAACTTTCGAGATTCATCAATAAAGTACAAAGGTCTCGAAACGAAATAAAGGGTTATAATATTCAACCAGTTTGTCCAAAGCATGAAACCGAGCTATTTCTACCGAAGTTCTCATAAATACAAACTTCACCGAAATTGGGGGGCCACTGATAAGGGACAAAATATACCGAACTGGATAGTAAAATAAGTTGGGCCCAGCCCAATATAATATATTTGCAAGCCCATTGACTAAAGTCAAATAAAGAGCCATCCAGTTCGTATCCAAACAAGAAAATGATCAGAACGATGCAGTAAGCCATTCTATATTCGAACCGGTCAAGAAAATTCATATTCAACTCTTGTAAGAATCTATATCTTATAAATACCTCAAAATTAAACTGACAAAAGGTACATGCATACTTACTAACAAAAACACAAGTAATATTCAGACATTATTGAGTCAATTCACTAACTTGACCGTCGGAGTGGCTTTACTAGGCACCCCGCCTAACCCACTTAATTCTTGTTTCTTCTTATAGGTCGCACCAGCTCAGATCGAACTCAAATAAAGGTGAACTATTCTAAACGATCTCACTTCGATTGAAATCAGATTCATCAATGACTATTCATCATCAATAGTGAACCTCATTTCCTCTTTATATATATATATATATATATATATATATATATATATATATATATATATATATATATATATATATATATATATATTGAGTTGAAAAGTTGCTTAGAAAATTATTTGTTACATGTCAATCAACTCTTTCAAAAGTTAAATTTATATGAAGTGAGTGCATAAATAAAAACTAAGTTTATATAAAATTTTTATTAATTTTTTTCATATTATTATATTTTATAGGTTCTAATTAAAAATTTATACAAATTCATTTGTATAATTATATTTTTATTATTTCTCTATAATCCATATATAATGAATTTGGTCTATATATTTTATTTTTATATTAATATTTAAAATTATAAAAAGTAATATTTAAATTTAATAATAATTATTATTATTATTCATGAATGTTAAAATATTTTAACGAAACACAAGTTAATAAATAAAAATAATATGATCAAAAGTCCTGCGACTAGTTGAGATTAAGACATCCATCGAATAAATTTTCTCCTGCGGCGTGTCATTTTTATAGACCTTAAGTTAAATTGTCATTTTTTTATACCTTGCTACATGTCGTTTGAGGTTGAAATTCAGGCTAGGTGTTGTGCGGTTAGCAGTAACAGTGTAATGGAGTTGAATTCCGCTTGCTTAATAAACTCAAAACTCGAAATTCAATCAATTTTTTTATTTTTGAACTCAGATTTTGAATTTGGTTTAAACCAATATTTGAAATATTCAAACTCTACTCGATTGAATTCGATTATTATTAAATAATTAAATTTATTTATTTACTAATATTAAAATAAAATTTATACGTAGAATAATGCAATGCGAACTGAAGAAGATTAGAAAGAAAGCAAAATCGAAAAACATGGTAGCCAACACATGTATTGAAACAGTAAGGAAGTGTAGATCAAATTATAAAGCATTAACTAGAAGAAAGAAGTGCAAGAGAAACCGTCCATTCACAGCTTGTGGCCAAGAAAGAATATCTGTTGCCAATGGGCCAGTGACTTGACTCTGCAAAACAAAGAACCAAATTTATGGACACCGTCCACATAGGTGGAGCCGACTGAAACTCGCATGCCACCCCACCTATAGGAGCCAGAACCACCACATATGGTCTAGTCTTATCATGGCTGCCTACAAATTAGAGCTGGCCAACAGATCAGGTCGAGGTTAATTTGAATCAGTTTAAGTTAATTCACTTTGAATTGAAATAAATTCAAGTTATTTTTTTAGTTGAGTTATATAAATAATTTTAGTTGTATTATTGCATTAAGTTAATTCACTTTGTATTATTTTTAAAGGAAAAAGAAAAAAAAATAAAAACAGGTATATCCGTAAGTATCCGCCTCAAAACGGAGCGGATAAAAAAAAAAATTTGTTAGTGAAATAAGTACGGATAATAGAAAAGTTGCCTCATATTCGCTTCATTGTAATCCCTAATTACATTCTATTAATTTAAATTGTATTATAAGATGATTTTTGAATTACGACAATCAAATTAATAAATTAACTTTCATTATAAGTTAATTTAGATTTTACTTGACTTTAAACAGACTTCAAATTGGTTGGATTTGATTTAAATTAGAAATTAACAATTAAACAACTTTTTGGTATTTTTCCTTTTGTATATCAGACATGAAACCTTTTTATATGTATTAAATTCTAACTAAAATTTAAATTTACAATCTAAAAATCTCAAAAATAATTCAACTATAATAATTATCCAAAGATGATGGGTAAGTAACATTCAACTAACAGACCATTGATTGCAAGTACTGGCCTTAAAAACCATAATGAGTACGTAAAATAGTGGTACCCAAAGAATTGAAGGAGGCCTAAAGAATTGGACATAAGGCATAGAAAACATGTGCATTCAAAGAAGTAAAATGCTGATAATTGCAGGCAGTGTAAACCCCACAGTACATTATACATTATAAGATGGACCAAAACAAAAAACCTGTCATAGAAACATCCATAATGTTTAGTGGTTGCATTTCCCAGAAAGATCAAGTTTTTATGATTGAACAAGTTGAGTCAGCCATTTTAACCTTTTGCAGCACATCATGAATGCTCTATGAAATAAAAGAAGGACAAAATGTAATCTCTGATTAGATGCAATTTTTGTCGCCTTCTATCAGGACAATTAATCCTCCACTATAAATCATTCAAGAATCAAGATTTTTCTTTGCTTTCTTATTTAATTAATTTTCAAGAAACAAAAACAATTTTTTTCTTTGCTTAGTTGACATTTGCAAATAGAAGATCAACAGGGTGATGATAATTTTAGGAGTCATTAACAATAAAAAGCTGGTTTTTATATCAATCTTTCCACTTATTTGTATTTAATTAGTGTGAGAGATTATATTATTCTTGACAATATATTATATACATCACATAAGGTATAATGATAAAGCAGACAAGACAAATAGTTATTACATGCATATGTATATCTTACATATACTATAGTTGTCTAAAATATTCATTTTTCTTGATCATCAGTTTTATTTCATTTTAGGTTAATGGAATCCATTCAAAACAATTGCCTTCTAAGGATTTTTCCTTTTTCTCTAAATACCAAATTCCATTTTTGTGGTTGTGGTTTAACTAATAAGACAACAAAAAAAAATTATGAAAATTTAAATTTTCATTCATATAGATATTGGACTTATTTATAAAATCACGATATTACTAGTTCAAACTCCAATCAATATCTATAAAACCATAAAACATGATTCTTTTTAAATTTGGCTTTAAATGGATTTGAACTTGAAATTTTATAGCCTACTAATGAAACACTTCACATAAACTGAAACCATTCTCTTGGAATTAAAGTGAAAGTTAGCATAATCCAAGTGGATAAACTGAGAATTAAGATTCTTAAAATGTGGAAGAATTATTGGAAAGACAACTTTACAGCCAGAATGCATGGTGTCAGGACTAGGAAAAGAGAATGATTCTGTACAAGTGGTGAACAAACAAATCCCCATGAAATATTATTTGTTCAGATATCCAAAAATATACATGTCCACAAGAATCTTCCATCACATCTGCTTAGCCCAGCCTAGCTGGATCAGACCCCATCATAATACTACAAACCCACCAGAGTTCATATGCCAAAATCTATCAGAATTTTGTAAAACCATTACTGCAGTTTTATGAAAGAAACTTCATAAATATTAGCCTGAAGCTGAAACTAAAAGGGACAGCTTCAATTTGTCTACATACTATAATAGTTACACTATACATTACAAATTAAATCACCTGAAACAGAAATCACATGAATTAGGACTCTGACATTACATCAAATTAACACAAACTCCTTAATAGAGAAAAAGGATTAATTTATACACACTCTCCTAATTAATAATGGTTAACTGAAATTTTGAAACCCCCTTCATGTAATTATGGTTTGAGCTCAGAAACATCCCAGGGCATATTGAGATCAGTAGAGACAAAATTATCAATATCATCCAAATTCCAATAACTTGTATTTGGTACTTGCCATAGCTGATTATGAGTGACAGAACCGCTAATTGTGGTAGGCATGATAGTTGTGATGGTTGAATCTTCCATCGCTTGATCTCCCCTGTAATCATAAATATTTGAGGATTGAAAGGTGGTGGAAATTGAAGATGGGTTTGTGTCAAAACAGCTTGATGAGCTTGAATAAGGAAATTGTAATCCTTGATTTTGAGGAAGAGACCCCAAAAACACACCATTGTTGCTGTTGCTGATAGAGTTCTGTTGCAAAACTGAAGAAGATGGTGGGTTAATAATTGCTTGGCGCATAATTTCAGGTACACTTGTTTGCTCACCAAGTGCTCGAGGAAAATTCTGATTCAACTTTTGCTGTTGAGCTTGAATTACCATATGGGGATTAACTCTATTAATGATACTACTTGTGGGGCATCTTGTTGTTGTTGTGGTGGTGGTGGTGGTGGCGGCGGCGGCTTTGGAGTTGGTTTTTGAGGTTTTCAGCCGCTTATTTTTTCGGCCGCCGCCTACAGGAACATTACGCAGAGTGCCCCCTTTAGTCCAGTGCCTCTTGCAAGTCTTGCAAAAATGTCTTGGCTGTGATTTGTTGTAATTGTTATAATAACAAAACTTGGTGTTTGTTGAGTCACACCTTGGACACTTCAACGGCGGCTCTGAAGATTGCTGCTGGTTTTGCTGCTGATTCCGCCTAATAAAAGGAGGTTTAGGTAATCCCAAAGTCTCTGCCTGCAAAAGAGTCTGATTCCAATCTAACCCATTACTAGAAATTACCTGTTTAGAACTCAAACCCATTTCTTAAAACACTCTAAAACAATAAACCCACTTCTTAATTTCTATGTTTGATCAAATAAATTAAAGAAAATGAACAAATCAAAATCCTAGCTAGCCTTTTGATCGAGGAGCAAGAAGAGAGATGGGTGTGAAAAATAACAAGAGAAAGAGATTGTTCCTTGTAAGCCAAATAGTGGGGTGAAATTTAAGGAAATGGTTAGGAAAGTGATGAGAAGTGAGCATGTCTCTCTTGAGTCTCTTTTATCTAAATTCTAAATCTACCTATCTATACAAAATTACAAATACCCAACAAAAATAAAAATTATCTGTATAAGGAAAAAATAATGATTGATTATAAGAATTTAATTAAGAAGATGAAGAAGATTAATAGATTACTTAAGGTAGCTTTGTGTTTGTGGTCCTAATTAAAGAAGAAGAGAGAGCTTTGATTTGATTTAGCACAAGAAATGTAGTTTTGGTAACAATATTATTCCCTTGTCCTCTCCATATAATTTTATAGAGAGAGATTTACTTAGTCCTTAAGGTGAAGATGGATTTGGCAAAAAAAAAAAAAAAAAAAAAAAAGGTGAAGATGGGTTATTTGACACGTGTATATTTTTATGACCGTTGATAGTGCCTTCTGTGCATGAGCCTGAGTTGTAAAGAGGACGTAGATGTTCTCATGCTATATCATACCAATAATTTAGTTTTAGCGTCTATGGTAATGGTATATATATATTTATATATATGAAAATAATTTACATATATCAAACTTAATTTATGTCCATGTCAGCGATATGATATCTTTTTCAAATTGTTAATATTTCAATAACTGATTTTTTTTTAAATTATTTTTTTTTCCAGGTAAATAAAGTTTTCATTGATGGGGCATAAGACTCAAATCAATATAAAGAAAAATTACAATTAAAATATAAGACCAACTGAAAAAAAAAAAAAAAAGACTTGGGGTCCAATGTAAACATATCGAAAACGGAGTTTTTGACAGAGGGCTTGAAGCCCATATATAAAACCACAAACACTAGGATTTGAGTGAAAATTATATATTTGCCCCTGCTCAAAGCCCTCCCTTCCGGAGACTTCCTCTCCCTTCAAATTCAGCTCCACCACTACCATTGGTCAAAAGAGGCAAAGAAATAGCATGAAGAGCAGGTTATCAGCCTGACCTCTCATAAGAAACTCATACTGAAGGACTCAACACCTAACTCATTTCAACTTTGCACAAACATATTTGGGCTAAAAAGATCTTGGATTTATGATTCCCAATCTAAGTTGTCCATGTCGGCAAATCAACACCTTGGAACTTCTTATCATCAAGCAATAGTTCCTCCACAAAGTTCCGTTGCCAGCAACAATGGATTCAATAAGTTTCTCTGGCCTCCATCCAACTAACCATAGATCTGTAAGAAAAATATGAAAGTGACCAGAAAACCAAACTTCATCAGATTCACTGATAACCGTTATACAAAATGGAGACAAAAAAAATCCAAAAAAATAGCCCGATAAACATGGGAGAAAGAAGAGATCCAAGAAAAATTTAATCTAAAACCTTATTCATACTAAAAACAATAACTAAAATGGAAAATAAAGCAAGAAACTGGGTTTCCTTCAGGTGGCTGAAGCCACCTAAGGATCCTCAAATGGAAAACCTAATCTGAGAGGTAGAGGCAAGGGGGAGAAAAGAGTTTTTTTTTTTTTTTTTTTGCACCAAGGGAGAAAAGAGTACATAATTTAGTCTTTTGAAAAAGAATTAATGCTTGGATATAATTTCTTTTTATTAATTAATGTGTCTATATATTAATCTCTCTCTCTCTCTCCTCAATTAATTAACTTAAAAATAAATCAAGTTTTCTTTTTTTCATTTTATTTATTTTATCGGTGAGCCTAAATTTTCTTTTTATTTCTAAAATAAATTAACAAAAATGATATGGGATATGATAAAGGGAGAAATTATGAAATTAAGAGAGATTCATAGGATGGAGAGGCAGTGCAAAATGGTTTATTTTTATATTTCGAGAAAAACTTTCTGACAAAATTTACATTATTGAAAAGATTTTATTCATTAGTTATGTATTTGATTATAAAAGAATAAATTTAATACGTTGAAATAAAGCAAAAGATACTAATAATATATAATTGTTTTTTGAATTTATATCAATTATAACAAATGAATATGTATGTGTATATTCAGAGTGATATATCGATTAATTATATTGTTAGTTGAAAGTTGTATTCACAACTTTATCGCTCTGTCCTAAAAGCTAAAATTAATAAAAACATTTTAATTTTAAATAGAATTATAAAATATAAACATAATATATCATTTTAATAATTATTATTTTATCTTAATTAATAAACACAGTTGGCATCACGTGATTATTATTGGTGGGGTATCTATATTAAGATGATGAGCCCATGGGGCTTAGATACATGTGATTACAATTTTCTCCGTTTCTTTATAACCTACATTTTAGAAAATTTCAATAGAATTAAAAAAAATAATTAATTAGCTTTAATTTTAAAAGAAAAATGAATTGAAAAATTAAAATATCCTTGAAATTGTATTAAGTATTAATAACGTTGGATTAATAAGGATAAGAATAAAATTAACAAAAAAAAAAAATTTAAATTTTATTGATTTAGTGTATTATGTGTGTGCTTAATGCACGTG
Organism: Vernicia montana; assembly: GCA_949750685.1. NCBI lineage: Eukaryota > Viridiplantae > Streptophyta > Magnoliopsida > Malpighiales > Euphorbiaceae > Vernicia > Vernicia montana. The sequence continues at coordinate 7,923 of CATKHJ010950078.1, forward strand.
TATTAAGTTTAATTGATTGTATAAAAGTGATAATTAAATGAAATTTCAAATATTCTCTAAAGCGTCAGTTATAAAAAAACAAAGGGAATACACAATTTAGTGTATTATGTGTGTGCTTAATGCACGTGTCGCTTCCTATTGTTTTTGTGTTTTAGGCTCATTTATGGAGAGAATTCTTACATATATCTAATATATAGGTTTATCTCATACATCAAATCAATAAATAATAAAAAAATTTAGCCAATATGACTATTTTATCTATTTTTTTTCAGTGAAAAGGCACTGATATTTTTTTTTTTGCTTCATATATTTTTATATCATTAAATTGATATATACACTACATTTAATAGGCTGTAATATAATGTAATGTAATCAAATATATTTTTAATATATTTATATTAAAAATACATTTGATTACATTACATTACAACCTATCAAATTTATCTCAACGTAGATACCCATTTATGAGATTAAGCTGCACCGACCTCTTTTGCTCTTTTTTCAGTTTGCCACTTATTTGCCAAAGTCAAGCAATTAAAATCACATATGGAAATTTGTTGTTCTTTTTATAAATTAAAATTCAACTTTTAGAGTTAATAAATAATTTTTTTTTTCATTTACTAATTCTTTAACTAAAGCATGTACTACAAGTATACAACAAATATTAAAATTAATAATATTAATTTAATATTATTTAATATATAATATTAAAACTAACAATTAACAATAATTACATACTTATATTAACTACTAAATATGAATGTATGTTAACAATATGTTAATGGTGCTGTTAATTGTATATAATAATACTATTAAAAATTTTGGTTACAGAGATTTTATACATTATATAGTAGCTAGTGATGTTAATTTTTATTAATATCAATTTTTTTACTTTCAATTGCATGATTTACATGTTGTCAATGCTGCTAAAGGAGATTATTTGTAGTCATGGTGAATATTAATTGTCTTTAACCAAATCAAAATGAAAAGTTTAATATATATATATATAGTGTGAGCAGACAAATTGATTTATGATACCACCTTATTATTGAATAATAATAAATAAATAAATAAAAAGTGTTATGTTCTCTTGTATACATGCAACTACTTCTAAGTATTAATGAAATCGATTTTAGGTTAAAATATGATCATGCATTAGTAAAGTTTAATTTAATAATAATTATAAGATTATAAATTTCAACTTTGAATATATATATATTTTGATGATGCTAGCTAGTACATAGAAGATTATACTTTAACTCACATTTCTACGTTCTTTTTTTAAAGACAAAACGTTATATTTTCCCCATTTTTAATCGATATAAATATAGAAATATTGCATTTTCTAAAAAAAACAAAATTGAAAATCTCTGAAGGTTGATATGTTAGATCTTATTCAATGAATCAGCAAGTCTTTGGCTATAAGAGAATAACTTTATAGATGAATATATAGATTTTTCTTTATCTTCCATGAAAAAACTAATTAAAAATCACATATATGGGAATATATATGAAGAAGAATAATATAATTATAAGTTGTACATATATACATGTACTAATAATAATAATAATAATAATAATAATGAGTGGCAGAGAAAGATTAGAAGGGAATTATTATAGCAAGTTGGGCCGTCACATAAAATAGGACCACGAGAGCCACGTGCACATAATTAAGCCACGAACAAAGCATTTTAAAACTTAATTAATCTAAATTACCAAATCATAATTAATTAATTTTGATTAGACATGTTTCATTATTTCAAATATATATATATATATTATATTAGATATACATTCTTTTAATAATAATTTAAGAGCATAAATAATATTTTTTATCACTATAAAAGTTAATAATAATAAATAGAAAAATAAATTCATTCAAACAATATTTAGAAAGAAGATCTTTAATAATAGTAATAACAATAATAAAGTATAACACATAAATACATAAAGTATGAAAATTACCATTGTAATATTTTGTGATCTTCACATATTACAGTCTGTTTGGTATACGAAATTACTTAACTAAATCGCAATATTAATAAATAACACTACGTTTGGTACATATGATTCAGATTGAAATTAATAATTCTAAAAACTTAGTTAATTCATGGGATTAGTGTTATCTAAAACCTAACCTCTCATATTTTTAGCAATTCTTATCTAGTGGGATTACTAATTTTAAAGATTTCGAATCTTTGAATCAAATGAATTGTTAGGTGGTGTTTGGTAAAACTGAAAATTAAGTGCTAAAAATTTAAATTATAAATTTTAAATGCTGAATAAAATAAGTGATATAATTTTTAAATAGTAAAAATATTTAAAAATTTAATCACTTATTG
>CATKHJ010950421.1:0-21023 GCA_949750685.1 Vernicia montana
CTCAGCCAGAAGGATTCAAAGTTGCTGGAAAAGAAAAGATGGTATGTAAACTTGAAAAATCGTTGTATGGATTGAAGCAATCTCTAAGGCAGTGGTACAAGCGATTTGATAAATTTATGATAGGGCAAAAGTACATAAGAAACAAAAACGATCACTGTGTGTATTTACGCAAGCTACAAGACAGATCCTACATATATCTTCTTCTTTATATTGATGATATGTTGATAGCTTCCAAGAGTTAGGTAGAAATTGAGAAATTGAAGACTCAGTTGAACAGGGAATTTGAAATAAAGGATCTAGGTGAAACAAAGAAGATTCTTGACATGGAGATAACTAGAGATAGGAAATTGGGGAGGCTTCGTTTGTCTCAAAAGGAATATTTGAGAAAGGTACTAAAGCGTTTTGGCATGAATGAGAAGTCAAAAACAGTTAGTACTTCGCTTGCTCCTCATTTCAAGCTTAGCTTAGTGCATCCATGTCACTAAAGAATGATGCTGAATGGGAACACATGTCAAAGGTCCCGTATCCAAATGCTGTTGGCAGCTTGATATATGCTATGGTGTGTACAAGGCTCGACATTTCACAGGCAGTTGGAGTAGTGAGCAGGTACATACATGATCCTGGAAAAGAGCATTGGCAAGCTGTGAAATGGATTCTACGGTATATTTTGAACACTGTAGATGTTGGATTGGTATTTCAGCGGGATAAGCAAGATGGTCAGTGCATAGTTGGGTACTGTGATTTGGATAAACGTCAATCAACTACTGGTTATGTGTTTACAATAATGAAGGCACCAGTTAGTTGGAAGTCTACCTTACAGTCAACAGTTGCTTTGTCTACTACAGAGGCAGAGTATATGAAAATTACAGAGGCTGTGAAGGAGACAATTTAGCTTCAAGAGTTGCTTGGTGAACTGAGAATTGAACAGAAACACATCAAAGTGCATTGTGATAGTTAGAGTGCTATCCATTTAGCAAAGAACCAGGTTTATCATGCAAGGACGAAGTGCATCGATGTTCGATATCACTTTGTACGGGAGATTCTGGAAGAAGGTGGAGTTATAATCCAAAAAATTTGGACCACTGAGAATCCTGCTGATATGATGACAAAAGTAGTGACTGCGGTCAAGTTTTAACATTGTTTGGACTTGATCAATATTGTTAAAAATTGATAATTGGATTTGCAGACACTACTGAAGATTGAATTTGTGAGAGTTTGAAGAATATCTGGCTGGGATTTGAAAATTCGCCAAGGTGGAGATTTTTTGACTATATGGCTCATTTCTCATCCTACATTTTTTGACTTTATGGTTCCTTTCTAATTCCACATCGAATTTGTATGGGTTTTGTGAAGGTTTCTAAGGCTATAAAATAGAGACTCCTTCTCTCTTTATAATCACCCCATAATTAGCCTTCTCCTATTTCTAAGGCTTAATTATTTTCTCTCTCTTGTAATATTTCTTTGTTAATATTGAAATATTATTTTGGTAGTGTTCGAGGACGTAGGCATAATTGGCTGAATCTCATTAAAATTATGGTGTTCTTTTTATTGTCTATTTAATTGCTATTGTCGAGTATAGTTGTAGTGAATTATTGTGCTATTAAATTACTTGTCTTAGTAAAATTTTGGCTAAAGAAAGACTTAGTACTTAAGTGTGTCATTCGTGATCCACCTCTCTTTCCTGGAAATTTACCTTGTGGTGATTTGTTAGTACAATCATTTTCACTCCATTCACCTGTGCAATAGTTTTAAGGTGAATTTGTTATTATTGATGGAAGTAAAAATCCGAATTCCACAACACAGGGAACCTTTCCTTTTAACAACTTTCACCAAATTAGTGATAATTTTTTGTGATTTGATAGATTCAAATTTAAGACTTTCCACTTCTTACATTTTTAAAGAGAATGAGAAGATCAATAAGCAAATATTAACTTTTTATTAATCATGTGAATTGTTTAGGGATGAATTTTATTTAATTACGATACAAACACAATTCATTTTTTTTTTTTTTCAAATAACACAATTCATTTAGAAGTCAAGTTTTAAGTAGGTGGGGCCTAGAAACAAAATCTCTTATTTACTCCTGAATTCTTTTGGTCGAGTCTAGGCGGATTAGGAAGGTTCCAATCCCATGAATAAGTTTATTTACCATTGTATAAATATGTCAAATAATATAAATATTAAAATTATGAATTTGAATCTTAACAGTCCTCTTTCTTTTAAGATTTTTTTTAAAATTTTTTTTTGTCAAACACAAAAAAGAAAATCACCACTATATATAAATAGAAACTACAAAAAAAGTGTCATGTAGTTTGTGCGTTTAATTATTTAGGTATTGTGAATTTTTTTATAATAAAATGGATCATGTGGTTTATTCCGTTAGTACAGAAAGACAAAATTTTTAATATCGTTAATGAGACTGATGTGACGGACCCATAATATTATAATATTAATTTTTCTTATTTTTGTGGGTTCACTTGACTTAAAATTTAAAAAAATTAAGAATTTCTTTTAAAAAAATAAGAAATTAGCTTAAAAAAATTTTAAAAAAAGATTGTGATAGTTTAATGCCTCAGCCAAAGCAGCCTGGCTTTTACACAGAAGGGAATCTTCATCAATCAGAATCTTCTTCAAGGAAAGAAAGCACTTGTTCAAGAAATGAAATCTCCACTACAATCATATATCCAAGGTAGAATTATTAAATATTATCAATAATTAACCCTAAAAGGAATTTTTATTATTATTTTTTTTGCTAAAACATAGTAAAATAAATAGATGTATATCAACTTTCAAACTATATATGGATCCAACACCATTAGTTTCATGTTTGCTTAAAAGGAAAATTGGATTAATTATTATTATTATTATTGATAAATTTGATTTTATGATTCAAATTTAGAGAACTTACAGTTCTAAAAATGATTTTAGCATCACTAAACTAAAGACTTATTGTTACTTGTTAGCCTAGTTAAATTTTTATTGAGAACCTTAACCAAACCAAGGTAATGTCACATGTGTTATACACTCTCTTTCTTTAATTTCTTTCCTTTTTATTTTTATTTTTACAAAAAGAGAAAAAAAATGATTGAAATATGAAACAGTGCTCAAAATGAAATATGCGCACTTATTATCAGGTTATACATGTATATACATTTTCTAAATCATGGATTTCAATTATATTTTTGCTCCAAAGAAAAATTAGATACTGGAGATCAAGGCCTCTATCTGTTCTTGTGACTAATTTGGATAAAAAACTTTATCTTATCTTATATATATCTTGTCCAACTAATTATAATTGTCGATTAAAAATTGGTCATTTATGAATATGGGATTTCAAGTTTATTCTTCTCATTCACCATTACTATGAGATTTTGCACTAATTTAATGAGTTATTAAAAGAAAATGATTATTTCTATTGTATGCATAACTCATAGTATTCCGACCTATTTAGTTATATATATATGTGTAATACATTGCCAATTCAAAAATATATTATGAACTTGTAAATGTCTCTTAAAAAAAAAAAAAGAAGCTTAGAAGAGAATTTATTAGGAATTAATGGACTCCTATTACTAGGTACAATATTATATATAGAATTGTCAACGTTATACATCAAAGGCTGCTTTCATTAGATAGGTGGTTGTCTGGTTGGTATTTATTTATTATTTTTTTAGTATCAGAAAAGAGGGATTTGAATTTGAGTCAATTGCTCAAGTTACATGTACACTTAATTAATTAGATTATATTTTGATGTGCTATTTATTTATTTTTAAAAAATACCTAAGGACGAAATTTTTTTTTAAATTTTTTCTCTTTTAAAAAAAATTTATTTGAATTTGAATCAATTACACAAGTTACATTTGCTAGCAAACTAGCAATATGGTTGAAGACTACTTAGGGCACTAAATTTACGGATTAACATTAAACTATATTAGTCACATCAAAGATCTTGACTTAAAACTAATTACAATATGCAAACTTATAAAAACGACTTTTGCCTGCTGGGAAGAAGGGATATTTATGTCTTGGAATGGGGACAGATGGAAATATGGTTGGGATCAAGTTGTGATGACATGAAATTCATTATTCACAAAATCTTTATTTAAATATCTCTAAGCCATTGAAATTTCTTAACTAGCATCCACTAATGAAATTAAATATTAATGATGGATAGGACTAATTAAAGAGTATTAGCTAGGATTTAATTGTGAAATAACAATTTTTTAGGATTTAGTTATAAAAAAGGCTAACTTAATTTTTGGGACTTCGTACAATTATTAATTATTATAATTTAGTATAATTTTTTTTGTTTAATTTGATAAATTTAATTCCCATTAAAATTCCAACCTGTAACTTATAATTATGAAAACGACTTGAGTACCACCATGCCAATGTATGAAAATTGACGTCTACTTACAACAATGCTAGGTTGCCACTAATGATAAAAATCCTGAATTTATAAGAATTTTAATATAAATCAAACTGAAATAATTAACATTTAAAAAAAAAAAAACATAACTGCTAGAATAACTAAAAATTTTAATATATATATATATATATATATATATATATATATAAATCAATAATTTTTATACATAAATATTACATAATTTTGTGTGAATTTTTTCTCCCTCAAAATCAAATTGAACCGAAATAACAAAAAAATTGAATTGTCAAACCTCATATGCTGAGCCATGAAGGCAAATTTCTTTGATAATCTTTGCTAGCTTAAAAACCTACTCCTGCAACATCATGTTGTGTTGCCAAAATCATGTAGCATGATTTTGCGCATTAAGTGTGCATTTAGCATTGCAATTAGACTGTATTTGTCAAAGTTTGTTTACTTTATTTAGAGTTTAGAAAACTATGGTTTGAGAAAAATTATATTTTAACTTTTCTCAAAATATAATTTACAAAAAGCTATTAAAAAATTTAAAGAAATAAAAAAAAAAATGTTATGACGCAGTTTTAAAGGCAACTCCAAGCTCAATTCTAAACTCAACCTTAATCCAGTTACGGACAAATCATCCATCAAAATTTCTCCTTTTTAATACTCAATTTTTGGTTCCATATTTCTAGTAGCTGCCTGGGTTTAACTAGAACTGCAAATGCCAGTCCACTACAGACATAATATCATCGTACAGGGACTTTAAGAGAGAATTGAAATAACAACTACTACGCTCTTGGAAGAAGGGATGTTTATAACTTGGGATGGGGACAGCTGGGAATAGGCTTTGGTGTTGGGATTGACATTAAATTCAATTAGTCGTGAGCTGGATAGTGACTCTGATGCCCGTATAAGTGGGGATAGAAAGTCTCCTATCTCCTTATAAGGGAACGTACCGTTCTTACAAGAGAGAAGTGTTTTTGCATCTTCTTAATCTGAAATGGTTGGGGAGAAGAAAGGTATGAATCTAGGCAAATTTTTAATCCTGATTCATGCAGTAATAGTCAATTTGAATTGGTATTTTCTCCATTATAATTATCACTGATAAGGGACAAAATATACTGAATTGGATTGTGAAGTAAGATAGGCTCGGCCCAATCCAATATACTTAAAAGTCTAAAGACTAATAGAAAAAAGTCAAATAAAGGCCATTCAGTTCGTTTCTAAGTAGGAAGCTAATAATATGCAAAGCACCATCCTAATCCAAACCGATCAAAATAATTCATACTCAACTCATGTAATAATTTGTATCCTATAAATATCTCAAGAAATCAACATTGACAAGTACATTCACTTATACACAGGCAATATAATACATTGTCCTCAGTATTTTAAATTGAGTCAATCATCTAACTTGACCGTCGAAGTGGCTTTGCTAGGCACCCTGCCTAGCCCACCTGATTCTTGTTTCTTCTTACAGGTCACACCAGCTCACATTCAAATTCAAGCAAGATTGAACGATTCCACCTCGGTCGGAATTAGTTTCATCAAATTAGCGCCGTCTGTGAGAAACGATTAATAAAAAAATCTTTCCTAAATATTCTCAAGTTGTGACCCATAGAAGAATTCAATCCAAAAGTATGACTCAATCAGAAGATAATAATCGGGAGAATCCTCCTAGAGATCCCAGAAGTTCCCAAATCCCCTTAGGGATGGAAAATCATGCCGAGACTCATGTCACCTCGCCTAGACGAACTTCAAATACTAATGTGGCATCCACACTACAACAATTGGGAGCTATAGTCCCAGTCCAAGGCGGGAACCAGTCTATCTTACTAACTCCCGAAATTGTGTCCGCTTTACAATTGTTGCTTAGCACTTTGCAAACTCCGCAAGCTACTCCAGCAAGCAATACTCAAGCGAATACCGAAGTAGTACCAAGAGTAGATCTTACTCGAAGACTTGACTTTGAAGAAATACCACCAGAAACATGAAATCAAGATCGTGTAGCTGAAAGGAGTAAAGAAAGAGTAAGATCAGAAATAGTCAGATTTGGGGACAATGCTGAAAAGGAAAATCCCAATCAAAGGCGAAGTAATTAGACTGCTAGTAGAAACCGAAGTAGGGAAGGCCATCCTCGGCGTTCAAACAGGACTGATCCAAATAGCCAAAATAATAGAACTAAGGAAGGGAGACGATCCAGGAAAAGGGCTACAAAGGATGGAGAATCTCTCTCTGAATCTTCCAATCAAGAGGCGACTAGCCAGAAGAGGGATGAAGAGATAAGAGAGACCTTCAAAAAGTTTTTAGAAGAGATTGCTGAAGACAAAAATAAAAGATCCATAGAAAAAATCTCACATTGACTCTAAAATCTCCTTTCACTAGATACATACAAGAATATAGAATGCCCAGTAAATTTAAGCCCCCAAACCTGAAAAAATATAGTGGTGAAACTGATCCAAGAGCCTATGTTATGGATTACAAATATGCAGTAGAATTGCAGACAGGAAGTGACGAGGTGCTATGCAGAGTTTTCAGAGGGTCCTTAGAAGGAGCAGCCACTAGGTGGTTCGATGGCCTAGAAGAAAAGAATATTACTAATTTCGGGCAGCTCGCTACTCAATTCACGCAGAGATTTGCAGCCAGTATTTCAGTGAAAAAATGAACACAGAGTCTCGAAGCTATAACACAGAAAGAAGGAGAACCCTTGAGGGACTATGTAGCTCGTTTTAATAGAGAAGTCTTAAAAGTCACACAGCTCGATCAGCCTAGGGCAGTAGAGGCCCTGCAGAATGGAACCTTCCATATAGATTACTTCAAAGCATTGTGCAGACATGCACCTTGCACCTTGGAAGAAGCCATGGCCATTGCCCAAAAGTATATCAGGCAGGATGATGCCTACTCTTTCAATCAATTCGCTAAGAAAAGAAGGGAAAATGTAAGTTCCAAAGTGGAGAGCAAAACTAAAAAATCAGAAGAGCTCAGTAGGGAAAATAAGAAAGGTAGGAGTGAGAAGAGCAGACCCCTGCATACCTTAGACCTGACCAAGTTGACTCCTCTAAATGTGAGCCCAGCAGAGGTGTTTACAACTTTTAAGGAACAGGATATTTGGGCTCGCTCTCAATCGATGTTTACCTCACCAAATAGGCAAAGTAAAAATAAATATTGCTTTTTCCACAATGCTCATGGTCACAATACTAATGATTGCAGGCAATTACTGGAAGAAATTGAAAGATTGATCAACCAGAGATATTTGAAGAACTTTGTGAATGGTAATCAGGGCGAAGTCGACAAAGATAAAGGGAAGTGAGCTATTAATGATGGGTCGGCATGAGTCATTAACTACCTAACTGGTGGACCAGATGAAGTAGCAATGAGCAGAAATCAGTATAAAGCTTTCTAAAGAAAGAGTGAGGAGCCTAAGTTCGTCTTTTGGAATGGATGTTCAGTACCAACTAGAAGAGGAGATGAAAGCCAAATAAGACACCCTCACTCAAATCAATTAATCATCCAAATAGTGGTTGCTAATTTTTTGGTAAAAAGGGTGTTAGTAGATAATGGCAGTTCGGTAAACTGCTCACAGCCGAAGCATATGCTAAAATGGGGCTCAAAGAAAGCGATCTAGAGGAAATCGAAAATCCAATTCGCACTCTTGATGGAACAGAAATACCATCAGTTGGGATCGCAAGGCTACCTGTTACAGTAGGTTTAACTCCAGACTGTGTGATAGTAATGACAAATTTGTGGTGGTAAGATTACCACTGAGCTATAACATAGTGTTTGGAAGGCCTCTCCTCTATGATTTTGATGCCTCAACCAATGTCAGGCAACTCAAAATTACCATCCCCAAGTCAGATGGGGGAGAAATATGTGTCTATGAGACACAAGACTGAGGAGATCCAGAAAGAAAGAAATAGAAAAAAAAAAACATCCACCCTGCATTTGTCAGAAGAAGTCGCCCTAGTCAAATCGACATATAAAATTTCAGAACAGAGGACTGAACCAGTAGAAAAATTGGAAAAAATACTAATGGGAGGAGAAAGATCGAAAAAGTGCCTATTAATTAACTTCTCCCTAAAAAGTGAACAAGAGCATCAAGTTCACCAATTTTTAACAGATCGTCTATCCAGCTTCGCATGTTTTTCAGATGAGATGAAAGGGGTAGATCCTGATATCATAACTCACCATCTCAATGTAGATCCCTCATATAGACCAGTAAAACAGAAGAAAAGATGCTTCGGTCCAGAAAGACAAGCTATGATAGATGAAGAGGTTGACAAATTAATGAAAGCTAGGTTCATTAGGGAAGTGCAATATCTAGACTGGCTCGCTAATGTAGTCTTGGTAAAAAAGGCAAATGAGACTTACAAAATGTGTGTAGATTTCACATATCTGAATAAATCCTGCCCAAATGATTCCTACCCCTTACCTATGATTGACAACTTGGTGGACTCAACAGCAGGGTACGGATATTTATCTTCATTAGATGCAAAACAGAGGTACCATCAAATAAGAATGTATCCAGCTGACGAAGAATAGACCTCGTTCATAATTGAAAAAGGAACTTATTGTTATGTCTCTATACCTTTTGGTCTAAAGAATGTAGGAGCGACTTATCAGAGACTAGTAAATAAAATGTTCAAAAACCAGTTGGGGAAAAATTTAGAAGCATATGTAGACGATATGATAGTCAAAAGCAAAAGCTTCGAGAAACACCTCAAAGACTTGAACGAGGTGATAAAGGTCATGGATGAGTATGGCATGAAATGGAATCTAGAAAAGTGTGCATTTTTCATACAGGGAGGCAAATTTCTAGGGTATATAGTGAGTGAGAAGGGAATTGAATCGAACCCAGACAAAGTGAAGGCAATATTAGAAATGGCAACACTTCGCAATACAAAGGAGGTACAAAAGTTAACAGGAAGAATCGTTGCCTTGAGTTGGTTTTTGTCTAAATCAGCTGAAAAATACCTTCCCTTCTTTAAAAAATTACGAAAAGCAGCTACTTTTGAATGGACCAAAGACTGCTAACATGCCTTTCATCAGCTAAAAACATTTCTCAGCTCAGAATAAGTGCTAAGTCGAACTTTACCAGGAGAAGAAGTACTTATTTATTTATCTGCTTCGGAGCAAGCTATAAGCTCGGTTCTAGTCAGAGAAGAGGGATCGGTGCAGAGACCAATATACTACTTTAGCAAAGTTTTACATGGAGTAGAAATGAACTATTCGCCTATAGAAAAGATAGCATATGCCTTGGTATTATCTACCAGAAAGTTCAAAGTTTATTTGCAAGCACACCAGGGTATAGTAATAACTTACCAACCCCTACAAAAAACACTTCATAAGCTAGAGACTTTAGGGCGAATGTTGTGTTGGTCAGTGGAATTAGGCTAGCATAGGTTATAGTACCGAGCTAGATCAGCCATTAAAACACAAGCACTTGTAGATTTTATATCTTAATGCTCCTTCACCAAAGTAGTAGAAGCTGAGGCAGAGGTCGACACAAGAAAGCCAGACCCAAAAGAACATAATGGTAAAGATGAGCTAGGCTGGGAACTATTTATTGATGGGGCTAGTAGCAGAGAAGGGAGCGGCATCGGGATAGTCCTAAAAAACGAACAAGGATTCATGATAGAGTATGCTTTGAAACTTGGATTCGAGGTAACCAATAATATTGCAGAATATGAGGCAATAATCCAAGGGCTAACTATCTTCATTTAACATCGCTAAAAGTTCACAGTGACTCCCAGCTCGTTGTCGGGTAGATAGAAAAAAAGTTCGAAGCTAAGGAACCTTCCATGATTAAATATCTAGAGAAAACCAGAGAGGTAATCCAGAAAATGGTAGATCGAGGAGTCAAGCTACAGATTCACAAAATCCCAAGAAATAAGAATAATAGGGCAGATAGCCTCTCCAAACTTGCAGTGATGCACCCAATCAAACTGCCACAAAGTATCTTTATAGGGACTTTGGGACATCAAAGCATTCAAGAAGGAGAAGAAGCAATGGAGCTTAACGAAAAACCAATATGGTTGGATCTAATTAAAGCATACCTTGAAAAACGAGAATTACCAGAAGACCCTAAATAAGCCAAGAAAGTAAAACACCGAAGTGCCCACTTCTCTTTTCATGATGACATACTCTACAAGCGAGCATACTCTCTCCCATGGTTGAGATGCCTAAAACCAAGCGAGGCAGAATATGTCTTGAGGGAAATTCATGAGGGCTGCTATGGAATGCACGTCAGTGAAAAAATGTTAGCAACAAAAGCAGTTCGACAAAGGTATTTTTGGCCCATAATGAAAGAAGAAGCCATTGCCTTCATTAGAAAATGTCCCTCCTGCCAGAAATTCGAGCAAGGAAGACATATCCCTGCAGCAGAATAAATGCCAATCACTACCCCATGGCCCTTTGCAAAATGGGGTATAGATATAGTGGGACCATTCCCAACAGCCTCAGGACAAATAAAATTTCTTCTTATAGCAGTCGAATATTTCACCAAATGGGTAGAAGTAAAACCGCTCGCAACAATAACAGTTGACAAAGTGATTAACTTCCTGTGGAAAAGCATTGTATGCAGATTCGGAGTACTATATCAGTTCATTAGTGACAATGGAAAGCAGTTCGACAATGCAAAAATAAGGACCTTCTATTCAGGACTTAATATAAAGCAGCATTTCTCCTCAGTAGGTCATCGCCAGTCAAATGGACAGACCGAAGTGACAAATCGAATAATCCTCCAAGGATTAAAAAGAAGGCTAGATTCATATGGTAGAAGTTGGGTAGATGAGCTTCACCATGTTTTATGGGCATACCGAACTACCCCAAGACAGCCCACAGGAGAAACTCCTTTTAGTCTAACATATGGAAGTGAGGCCGTTATTCCAGTCGACCTTGGTCTGCCCAGTGGAAGGATCCATTTCACCAATTGTGAAGACAATAATGAAGTAAGAAGACTAGACTTAGATCTTTTAGAAGAACTGCAAGAAAAGGCTAGTATCAGAATGGATGCATACAAACAGCGAGCCGCAAGCTACTTTAATCAAAGAGTGAAAGACTTAGGAAAGGCTAGATGAAAGACCGCAAGGCAAAAAGACCTAGGAAAGGTTAGGCGAAAGTCCATAAGGCAGCTCTCTGTTGATAGAGTGAAAGACCTAAGAAAGGCTAGGCGAAAGACCGCGAGGTAAAAAGATATAGGAAAGGCTACGCGAAAGTCCGCGAGGCAGCTCTCTGTTGAGAATGAAAGACTTAGGAAAGGCTAGGCGATAGACCGGGAGGAAAAAAGACCTAGGAAAGGCTAGGCGAAAGTTCGCAAGGTAAAAAGACCTAGGAAACTAGACGAAAATTAGCGAGGTAGTTCTCTGTTAAGAGAACCGAAGTACCCAAATTCAAGCGAAGTCGACAAAGGCGAAGCAACTCTTCCATAGGCCACAATAATCCTCGCTCGATAAAAAAAAAAAACTATTTGATCGTCGAGAAAATTAAAAGTTCAAGTGCCAACAAGCACGAGGTAATTCTCTATTGAGAGAACAACAATTTTAGTAAGATAATTTTTTATCAAGGCAACAGATAAGTACTAAGCATAAAAAAAATAAAAAAATAAAAAGAGAAAAAGCGAGTGCCTAGTTCGAAAATAACCAGAAGAAGTTAAAATACTGAGTACACTCCAAGAAAATAAATCAAGCTACATAAATGTAAATGTACGAATTAGTGAAAGAAAAATATCAACTTGTATTAATTATTGAATTAATTACAAAATCAAAAAAGAAAACAGAAAAAATCATGAGGCAGGAGGATGTTCATGAGAAGTTGGAGTAGCTGGAGGAGTTGAAGCAAAAGTAGGACGAATTGAACTTGAAGAAGCAGAAGATGAAGCCAAGTTGGTTGGAATGAACACTCGCTTCGGCACATAAGCAAAAACCTTGGGAAACTTGGCAGCACAAGCGTCAATCGCCATATTATAACAAGATATCGCCTTCGCTGTGGAATCCATAGCCAACCAACGTTTGTACTCTGAAGAAGCTAGGAAGTCTTGAATAATAGTAGCTTTATGGTCCTCAGCCTTCTTGCGAAGGCACTCAGAGCTATTAAGCTTATCCTTGAGATCAGTAATCTGCTTCTCAGCAACTTCAAAGTTCCTCATCAGTTCGGGATAATCTTTAACCTGTTCCCCGAGATCGGATATCTCAGCCTGCAATTTCTCAACTTCGGATCAAAGCTCTTCTATTACCTTCTGGAGATCCAGAAGATCAGAATTCTTGCTCTTTACTTCAGCTTCAAAGTTTGCTAACTTGGCATTTAAATTCGCTGACAGTCGTTCCAATTCTT
The DNA here is from genome assembly GCA_949750685.1 of Vernicia montana. Taxonomy (NCBI): domain Eukaryota; kingdom Viridiplantae; phylum Streptophyta; class Magnoliopsida; order Malpighiales; family Euphorbiaceae; genus Vernicia; species Vernicia montana. The sequence continues at coordinate 12,716 of CATKHJ010950421.1, forward strand.
CAGATTTTTGTGTCAAGAGACCCTTGAAATGATCTCTCTCCCCGACCAAGTTCTTCGCTTTGGCTCGCAAGCTTTCTAGCTCGGTCAAGTCAATTTGCTTCCTTTTCTCCTCCAAAATAGCTCGCAGTGAGGCAATTTCCAGATTCAGCTTCTTCGTCACCTCTTGATTATAAAGTTGAAGAGATTAGATCATAACATTTTGTTTATTAATAACATCTTGATTGAAGGAGAAGGACCTTTGCACCACGGATCGATACCGAGCGAATTTGGTCAACTTCTCTCCAAATTTCTTATTCAGCTTCATCAAATGAAAAGCAAAACAAATAGCAGATAAAAACAGAAGTGAGAAATAAGAAGTAAAGACAAAATAGATGGATAAAATCATACCTCATCAAGACTCGACCCGGAATCCACTAATAACTGCTCAGGACAAGTAGACTCCACAATAAAGGAAACCTCACCCATTGCAGGATCGGTTGCAGACGAAGTCTCGTCCCCTCATTTAAAATCTCAGCCTGGGGTGGTGAAGGTACAAGTTCAGTTCGGGGCACAGGCTCCCTCGCTTCGACCACATCAGTCTCAGGCCTTGGGGCAACCCCGGTTTCAATATTAACAGGGAATTCATCCACCGCAGGGTCCTTTACAACTTCCATATCTTCCTCTCTTCCCTAGCGATTACCAAGGTAGGCATTACATCATCTACTCCATCTTGGAAGAGCAAGTCAGGGTGGGATATAGGAACAAAGTTATCAACCTGCTCCATTTAGTTCATAAAATCGTCCATAGAGATGTTTTGAGGAGGCAAGATAGTAGGAGTTGGCGGAATAGCCCGTTTCGAAGCCTAGTTTGCTAAAATAAATAAACAAAAAATCAGCACATAATAGAAAGATGATGCACAAATGAAAAAATAGATAGAAACATGAAAAAACCTGCTAAATTGAAGAGATCGTCACAACAAAATGATTGAGGAGACTCACTGCGGGTAAAAAACATATACCTAGATCGAGTTTCGAATTGCAAGTAACGGAGGGTTCGCCAATATGGGCAGTCTCCAGGTGCATAACTTCGTCAACAATTTGACGAGGAGGAACTTTTTCGCTGATTCGTCAACTATAACATTAAAAATGTCACTATTATAAAGCTTATTTTTGAAGGGGTCAGAAGTAGTTCGCTTAGAAGCAGAAGAAGAATCACCTGTTGATTTGCGGACTAGCTCAGAAACAGGGAGCTCATCCTCGCCATCATTAGAGATGGCAATAAGAGGATCTTGAGGTGGTATGGTTATGAGGGTCCGAGTACTGATAGTGGGTGGGGCCACCTCACCTATTGCCTTCGAAATCGAAGAAGTCTCAACCATTGAATTCGCAACTGGAGCAGCTGTGACAATGGCCTTGGTTTGAGAAGAGCTGCCAGTGACTGCTTTTACCAATCTTCTCCTTTTCTTTTAGGTATAGGCTTGATCGAAGAAGAAGAGGCTTTTCTTTTCTCCCTAGTGAATGACTCATCACCCCAGTCAGCAGTGTTAGTAGTCTGAAGCTCACTAGTTCATTCCACCAAAATAGGGAGGAAGGCAGCTTCGTTATAAGGAGGAGGGGTTAGGCCCTTTAATAAATCGTGGATTTTCTTGTACGTATTGTCTTTCTTGGTGAGCCAGACTAAAAAAAAAAAAAAAAAAAAGAGGAAAAGTCAATTAAAAGTATATTTAAGAAGAAAAAGACGAAGTCAGGAAGAGGTGAAAACTCACCTCTAATGTCCTTAATGACGAGATGCATAGTCTTACCTCGTGTATCTTGAATACGAGAAGCAAAGTCGAGCTTCTCCATATCATAGGAACAATTATCCTTTATAAGGGTCTCCATCGCAATAATCTCTTTAGGCAGAAGGTTCATAGGGATGTTGGGGAGGCCATAAACAGCAAGAACCTGGAGAGTACCTCGGAAGTCAAAACCCTCACCACCTCAGAACTGCTCTTTAAACACTACTGTGGAAAATTTAGTATGCCAATTATTTACTTTGTTGGGCTTTTTCACAAAGAGGTTTTGCCCTGGCTTTGAACCAGTACACCACACTCGCCTGTTGCTTGAGTGAATGAATTTGAAGAAACACTGGAACATCCTTACAATATGGCGAAGGCCCAAGGCTTTACAAATCACCTCGGACTGATGCAGGTCTTGAATTGAGTTCGGTGAGAGCATCATTGGGTTAATACAGAAGTAATTAAAGCATTCCACAAAAAAGGGAGAGGGTAGAAACCTCAAACCAGCTTCGATTTGGTGGTAAAAGAAGATTATATGATCATTGTTCTTGAATATCTCGATGGTCTCAGGAACATTAGGGTTAACAAAAATTATGTGAGAAGATTTGTGTAAATCGACTGCAAATTTCTCCTGGTTTTCTAAATTCTCAGCAAACCCACTTAGATCTGAGTTCTTCAGGGTGGAGACGACGTCCCTCCAAGCATTTTCCAAATCATCCCTGATGCTTTGATATGAATTCTCATCCTTCTTAGGAGCTATTGCAGTATGGGAAAGAAAGAAAATAAGAAGAAATGAAAATAGGAGGGAACTGAGAAAGCAAAGAGAAGAAGAAGATTTCTGAAAAATTTGAGAATGCAAGAAGTTTAAAAAAATGAAGAAGAAAGGGTTTTAAAAAGAAACAAAACCCTAGAAAAATGCGCTGATTAATCATTTCAAATACAAAATAGGCGGCAAAGATAGAATATGACCCTAGAACTTCAGTGCTGGGATTGTGCCATGTGTGTAAAAGGTACTTCAGCATTAAATGACTGAATTTTAGACAGGCGCGAAAAGATATGCAGTAGACCTTCGAGATTCTAAACAAAGATCAGGGTCTCGATACGAAGTGAACAATGAACTAAGGTAAAGAGAACCAGATCGTTTAGATATAAAATAAAGAACCGAACTATTTCAATCGAAGTTCACAAAGATCCTAACTTCGCAAAAACAAGGGGGCCACTGATAAGGGACAAAATATATCGAACTGAGTTATAAAGTAAGATGGGCTCGACCTAATCCAATATACTTAAAAGCCCAAATACTAATAGAAGAAAGTCAAATAAAGGCCATTCAGTTCGTTTCCAAGTAGGAAGTTGATAATATGCAAAGCACCATCCTAATCCAAACTGGTCAAGGTAATCCATACTCAACTCATGTAAGGACTTGTATCCTATAAATACCTCAAGAAATTAACCTTCACAGGTACATTCACTTATACACAGGCAATACAATACATTGTCCTCAGTCTTCTAAATTGAGTCAATCATCTAACTTGACCGTCGGAGTGGCTTTGCTAGGCACCCTGCCTAGCCTACCTGATTCTTGTTTCTTCTTACAGGTCGCACATGCTCACATTCAAACTCAAGCAAGATTGAACAATTCCACCTCGGTCGGAATTAACTTCATCAATCACCATGACTTGACAAGGGAGGATGTCCATATAAGCCCCATAATAGCCCTCTAAGTCTCTAACTATATATGGTATTTTTCCCCGCATCAAGAATAATAGTGAACAACTTATAAATAATTATGAAAAAGTAATTTTTATGATTTAATTACAGTACAATTTTTATCTTTTAAGTTTTAGTAAATTTAATTATATTTGTTAGTGTGAAAAGAAGAAGAAGAAGCTTCTAATGTTAAAGTCAACAACATACAATTAGCATGTGTATTGCCAGCCAAGTCCTCCTCCATTTGCACGTTTTGGACAACTAGCCTTTCACCAATCAAGCCTTAAATGGAGCCTTGAAATGTGCCTCATCCTTTTATAAATATCATTTTAATAAACCTTGTAAGAATATAGAGATATTAATAAATTAAGCTCTTCAATGTTTAGTCTCTGTCTCAGTATTTAAATTAACATGGTATCAGAGCCAAAATATCTCTAAAAATCAATTCCACAAACTTTTTGTTTTGTTTTTTATTCACAAAAACATTCTATCAACATGTTAATTTGTTTCTAGTAACTAAATTGGTCGTTTCCATAGACTAATTTTTTCCTTTCTTCAATCCGATTCAAAGGCGATCAATCGGACCACCATATGAGCTCTCAAGCGCCACCACCAAAAGTTGAGTTGTTCTCCACTCGTGCAACGTGCCGTACGCGCTGCTGAAGGAAGAAGATGATGCCACATGGCACCATATCATCACCACGTGGTGACATATCATCACATTATCCAATCAGGAGTTGACCCTTGCCACGTCATCACCCCTGCCATATCATCCGCCCAATTGTTGCCGCGTCATGACAAGTCATCAACTCTGTCCAATCCTGCCACGCCATATGTCATCCACGTGGCCTAGTGAAATTCTGCCACATGTCATTCGTGGAACCAACATCCTGCCTACCCAAATGTCCTGTCCAATCACGTTCCACCACGTGTCTAACATGTGGCCCAGTTATATCCTACAATGTGTCAAATGTGGACCTGCTTCTTGCCATGTCATTGTTCCACTAACCAAAAATTTGACCCGACCCGCAGGCTAGCCTAACCGACCCAGTTTCTGATCCGAATCAACTTGCGATTTGGTTCTCTGTCTGACCAAACCGGTTCAGTTTGTTTTGACCAACTGATTCAACCAGTTTTTGCCTGATTTTGAAGAAAACTAAATCGGTTCTTAAGATTTTTGGACCTTCTGAATCCAATTTTGATGTCCATTTTTCAAAATTCTGCTTCTGTCTATCTGTTCTCGACCCTACCTCAATTTTTTATGTTTCTGTAGCTTTTCGGTTCAACCCCTTTCCTACCGGTTCCGAATGAACCAAGACTAGTTTCCAATATTTTTTAGACCTTCTGAAATCAATTTTGCAGTTTGTTTTGCAAAATTTTGTCTCTATCTATTTTTTTTTACTCTACATCAATTTTCTTTGTTTCTTTGACCGGTCGGTTCGACCCTTTTTCGATCTGTTCTATATGAACCAAGACTGGTTCTTAAAATTTTTGGGCCCTCTGAATCTATTTTCGGTCTCTATTTTATCATTTTGTGACTCAATCTTCTGTTTTAGGCCTTTTGAATCCATATTTGCCCTTTTGAATCCATTCATAGTATATGTTTTACCAAATTTTGAATTTATCTCCTATTTTGAGCCGTCTGAATTAATTTTTTGGCCTTCTAAAATCATTTATGACATCTATTTTATCAATTTTTAGACTTTGTCTCCTGTTTTCACTGTTCCGCCACGTATCATGTCTGTGCTCTGCCATTAATATGGCTCCTCTTGTTGTCACGTGTCAAAATCTGATATGTTTTACTAGATTTCAACTCTGTCATTAGTTTTTAGTCTATGTAACCAGATTCTGACTCTGTTTATGTTTTTTAGCTCCATACTTTTTAAAATGGAGGAATCAGACATTCTGTATTCTGTCTTTATGGAATTTTTTTTTCACATTTATTTTCCCGTTCTACTACGCTTATCAGTTGGTATGTCTTTATTTCCTATTTTCAATTTGTTTAACTAGCCTTTTAATATGTATTTTTTTTTTTGCTTCAATCTGTTTTTCAAATCTACTGAGTAAACTCAAGTTGGCATTTACGATACCACCTTAAGTTTGAGAGAGAGAGAGGGGGGGGGGGGGGGGGAGGGTGGTGTTAGTGTGAAAAGAAGAAGAAGAAGAGCTTCTATTGTTAAAATCAATAACATACAGCCAGCATGTGCATTGCCAGCCAAGTCCTCCTCCATTTGCACGTTTTGGACAACTAGCCTTCTACCAATCTAGTCTTCAATGGAGCCTTGAAATGTGTTTTTTCCTTTTATAAATATCATTGTAACAAATCTTGTAAGAATATAGAGATATTAATATATTAAGCTCTTTAATGTTTAGTCTCTATCTCAGTGTTTAAATTAACAATATTTAAAGATTCAACTTATAAATTATACTCCCTTCGTTCCTTTTTATATATTGTTTTTTGTTGTTTCACAAATATTAAGAAATAATTAATTACACTAAGTTTCAAAAATAAGATGACTAAATTACCCTTATTGATTATAGAGTAATGGATAATATGTGAATTAATTATAAAATAGATGATAAGGATAGAATTGAAAAAAAAATTAAAATCTTATTAGTTTTCCAAAGTGACAGATATTTAGATGGAGAGAGTAACTATGAAGACAGCTCTGTTACCACTGATTCAATGTATACAAGAGAATTGACCATCCCTTTATATTTCTAGCTATAATAACTATTCTCTATGTACTAGATTAGGTCTGTAATAGCACAAGCCTGAGAAAATAAACTAGTACCATTAAAATGCTTTGTCGGGTTTACTTCGTTTTGCTTTTTTTATCACAAATTTCTGCTTCATCACTAGACACCATCTCTCCCAGTCAATCCATTAAAGATGGTAAGACTCTAGTTTCAGCTGGGGGAAAATTCGAGCTGGGATTTTTCAACCCAGAAAATTCAAGGAATCGTTATTTGGGAATTTGGTATAAAGATGCTTCAGCTTATTCAGTCGTTTGGGTTGCGAACAGAGAAACTCCGATTATCGATTTCTCGGGAGTTCTGAGTATCACTAAGCAAGGACTTTTAGTTTTAATCAATGGCAAAAATAGCACAATTTGGTCTTCCAACAAAACAGCAAATTCCCAGAATGGTCCAGTTATGCAGCTCTTAGACTCGGGAAATTTAGTTGTGAAAGTTGGAATAAATGGTAATTTTCTGTGGCAGAGTTTTGATTATCCATGTGATACATTTCTTCCAGGAATGAAAATTGGAAGGAATTTTTTAACTGGTCAAGACAGGTTTCTAACATCCTGGAAAAGTGCAGACGATCCTAGTTCAGGCCAATTTTCATTGTGGATAGATCCTCATGGGTTTCCACAGGTTGTTCTTAGAAATGGAACTTCTAAGTACTATAGACTTGGGTCTTGGAATGGCCTTCGTTTTACAGGAACTCCTCAATTGCCACCGAATTTCTTGATCTTGACTTATGAATTTGAATTGAATAAGAATGGGGTGTTTTATGGGTATGAAACTAATAATTCTTTAATGACAAGGTTATTTGTGAATCGATCAGGCTTCATAGAGCGCTTTATTCGAATGACTCTACCTTGGAGAAATATTTATTCTGCACCACAAGACGAGTGTGACAAGTATTCAGTCTGCGGTGCTAATATGAAATGTATCTTCGATAGTTCTCCAACTTGTGTTTGCTTAGAAGGTTTTGATTCAAAATCTTCGAAAAATTGGAGTGATGGGTGTGTTCGAAAGATTCCATTGGATTGCAAAAATGGAGATGTTTTTCAGAAATATATAGGATTTAAGTTGCCTGATACATCAAATTCTTGGCATGATATGAACATGAACCTTGCAGAATGCAAGGAAATGTGCTCAAGAAACTGTTCTTGCACAGCATATGCAAATTCGAATATTGTGGGAGCTGGCAGTGGCTGCTTGCTTTGGTTTGGTGAATTGGTTGATATTAGAGTATACTCTGAAGGAGGTCAAGACATATATATTAGGATGTCCTCTTCAAAATCAGCAGGTATTATCTTCAATCATAACTTCAATTCTATTTACAAACTTCAATCATATTGACTGAATTCTAATATATATATATATATATTTATTTTACAGAACAGACTATGACTATGAGGAAGCGAATTATAAGTTTCATTGCTGTCAGTGCAATAATTATGGGAATGCTTGTGGTGGTATTTATTGTGTGCATACGAAAAAAGATAAAAAGAATGCAAGGTAGCAAGCTCTGCTAACAATCGAAACTATAATTCTTGATAGTACACAGTTATTGAAATTAAGTAATGAGAAATTATCAATGCTTATGACCATCACTCTCTCACTGTTTCAGTAATTACTAAAAGCAGTCACATAGAGGGTTATGAAAACGAAGACGGAAAGGAAGACATGGAGTTACCAATATTTGATTTGACAACCATAGTTAAAGCCACAAATAACTTTTCCAGCGACAACAAACTGGGGCAAGGTGGTTTTGGACCTGTCTACAAGGTAATGTGAAAATTTGCATATGTAGGGTTATATATCATGTCTACAAGATCTTTAACTTCTGTTGTTACTAATGGTTTGCAGGGTATATTGCCTGATGGGAAAGAAATAGCAGTGAAAAGGCTTTCAAAAAGTTCTGGACAAGGATCGACAGAGTTCAAAAATGAAGTTATCTTGATTTCTAAACTTCAGCACAGAAATCTTGTTAAACTTCTTGGTTGTTGCATTCAGAAAGATGAAAAAATGCTGATCTATGAATTCATGCCCAACAAAAGCTTAGATTTTTTCATTTTTGGTACAATTCTTTCACATTTAAGCACAACT
>CATKHJ010950453.1:0-17710 GCA_949750685.1 Vernicia montana
CTACCAGACCTAAGGACTTTCTAAGGTCTTGGGCTAAGTCATTACTGCTTTGATTAGCAGTTCTTTTATCAGGATCTAAAATATAAGGAACTATTTTTTCTTTCCTTAATTTTAAGATCTCTTTTTCTGAAATGGGCTTTGCTGTGCTTTCAGGCTTTTTTAAAGCTTTTTCTCTTTCTACAGCATCCAACCTCTCATTCACTAGTTTTCCTATTTCATCAGCTAATGCTTTTCTTTGATCTGGTGAATCGCCTAAATCTCCTTTAGCATGAAGCTGTTATAGAAGGAGACTCATTTCATTATGCACGTGTGCTAATGAAGTCAACCTAGAAGGGGTTGAATCGACACTTTTTTCAAGCTTTCCCATTTATAGTGGCTTATTCCTTTGCCTTGCTAAATTAGTCCACCAATAATCTTTGTGTCTGGGAAATCCTGTCCAAAAGGTTAAGAAAAAGTCAATTCTCCTGAAGTGTAATCTTTTCCAAATTAAATAATCTTTTATTTGTTCTTCACTCCAGGTAGAGTCCACCAAAGGTATATCCTGTCTTAAAATTTTCAATTCTTTAAATGAAGGATATTTTTCTTCTAAAAATTCTACTATTTCAACTACTGCAATATACTTGTTAGATTTAGGGTTCTCTGGACAGTTTCTAAGAATAGAATCAATTCTAAGTTCTTCTTCCCTATTTCTGATTTTTCCACATGCCCAAGTATATTCCCAATGTAGCTGAGGGTGGTCTCTTCTTTCTATAATCGAATAGTGTTTTGTATGATTATACATTATTCTAGGTCTTAATGGATTTCCATTAAAAATTTCATCCAAGGCTTTTAACATTTCATCCATAAACTAAGTTTTAAATTTTAATATCAATCTCCCAAAAGTTTTGTAGAGAAAAATTAAAATTACTAAAAATTTTGGGATAAAAAGATAAATCTGAAAAATTCAAAGTAATATAGAGTTACAAAAATTAAAGTTGAAAGATTTTACTGTGACATTTCAAAGTTTAAAAATAATAATGAAATCCTCTCATAGTTCAGGACAACGGTGAAATTAACTTATTAACTCATAAGATGTCTTGCCCTCTTTGTATTGAAAGATGTACCCAAAGCGGGTGCAATCAACTATTTTTTTTTTTTTTTGCCAAATCGGTTGCAATCAACTTTGGTGGCAAGATGAATAGTGATATTAATATTAATAGCTGTTAGCATATGAAGGGTTAAATATATATAATAGTTAAAATTTTGATATTTTAATTGTAATTTTAAATTATCAGAAAATTAGAAGTTTCATATTTCAATTATAATTTTAAATTATAAAATTATAAAATTATAAAATTATTAGCAGTTGACTAACAATTTAAAATCAAAAACCTCTTAAATTTAAATTATGTTATATCTTTCTAGTCCACTAAAAATATTTTCAGTTTAGCTTACGTGCAAGAATAATGATGCTCTCACATTTGATATGTACAATCTTATTATTCTAAATCCCAAAAAAAAAAAAAAAAAAAAAATCCAACCCATCTTTAATAGCATGAAAAATTATTGTAATTTAACTCATAACGGTCCGTAAGTTTCGTTTAGTTAACTTAAATAAAATATAATGTAATTATATTATAATATTTACACTAAAAACACATTTAATTACATTATTTTTCATACTACCAACCCTACCCTTATTTTATTTCAATATCTAGAAGTGATTTGGATCAGAATCATTTAGAGATTATAGTTCGTAACCACTGAAAAACATAGTAAGAATTTTCCTTTACATTCCACAGGGTCCGAGTAAGCTGTGGTAGTACTGAATATCAAGGAATAAAAAGTCCTCTTTGCTCTTACACATTGTAGAAGAACCATATTCCCCGCTACATATATTCACTAGCCTTGAACAAAAAAGAAAAAAAAGAGCAGAATCCAGATTAAAAATTTTCCTTCTTTTAATCTCCCTCTTTCAGATGAGAGACTGCAAAATACAATTAAAGATAAATAATATTAAAAAAAAAAAAAAAAAAAAAAACTCCATATATTATATTATATAATATTTTCCCCTATTTTTAACTCTAATTTTGATTATTTACTGTTGATCGTTGATTTTTTTCTTAAATCTACTACCACAACGCTAACATTGTCCGTACTATGCCTGGCCAAGGCCAACTTGGTCAGCAAAATTGAAGCATCAGAGCAGGCCTTGTCGGAGCTCTCAACAGATCCATTGCCCACGGCGGCGTCGCTGCCAGGCGACCCCGGTGGTGATGGTGGTCTCCGAGCACGCAGGCACATGCGCGCAACTCCACATGCAGTATCGTTTGATACCACATCCCACAGGCCATCGCTCGCAAGTATCAGACACTCGTCGTCGTCAGTCCTTTCCGTCACCATCACCTCCGGCTCCGATATCACATATGGTTTCAAATAATTATCACCTGAAACGTCAAAAGAATTGAAGATTAGTACTACTGTCTCCTCCATAACTCGCAATTACATAATATATCGATTCAGTACTGAAAAGTGCATGTACTTACCAATTGCTCTAGACATGGCCAAAACTCCCAGGACTCTTGCGCCGTCCCAGTAGATTACACGGCCACCGGCGGCTTGGATTCGGAGCAACTCATCTGGCCGATCAGGCTGTAGATTTACAAAAATTTTAAAAAAAAATTGTTAATTAAGAGCAATTACAATTAAATGAACTTAAGAATGTGTAAGACACGCGCCAATGGTTGACCTAACCCACATATTACACCCCCTGATCTTTCTCAGTAGCAACACCACCACGCGTGTGCAAAGGCAAAAAAAAAAAATTTTTTAACAGGAGGGAGTATGGCCGGAATAATCCTATAAAACTCACCTTATGATCTGAGGAAAGCGGAATAGCGACACCGTTGCGGCATAGAACGGCGCGGGAATCACCGCAATTGGAGACTACGATCTTATCCGGCGTCACAATTGCAACAACAGCAGTCGATCCAACAGCGTCACACTGTGGTGTCTGGAGCTCGCACCGGCAGTTAGCTTGCTTAACTCCGTCGTTGCACCACTCCCCAACTTCCTTATCCATCTTTTCAAAGCTTCTCCCCATCGTTTCCTTCCATTCAACGCACTTTACTTCTTCAGAGCTTTCGATTTCATCTTTCACTATTTCGTGTAACCGATCTTTACACTTCATAGCCACCTACAAAAAAAAAAAAAAAAAAAAGTGTGAAAATTAACAACAAAGTTACACAGAAAAAACCAAATCCAAAGAAAAAAAAGAGTTTTGATCTGTATTTACATGAGAGCAACCGTGACCATCATATACACCGAAGAATGAAGTATTTCCGGCTGAAAACGACGTCCGTATCGAAACGGCATCTTCCATATCTCTTCTTCTACCACAAACAGAAGTCATGCCAAATTTTGGTGTTTCTTCTACGACTTCATGCTCTAATTTCACAGTATCTAAACTTTCATTTATTGAATGATTTGAATCCAAATACTCATTTTTCCCAACCTTTCCATTTTCTTCATTTCCTTTACACATATTATGACTCGGTTTGCAACTCTCTACTGCGTTATCGCAATCACGTGGAGACAACGAAAAAAGATTGAGTTTCTGTCGTTTCAACGGCGGTTGTACAGCTGCATCAGCTACAACCTTAAATGGCCGGAGATCTAATCTCCGTCGCCTTGAAGCTCGCGAGCTAGGCTCAACTACTGGAGCAGCTGCTTCACTTTCACTAACAACTCCACAGCAAATTCCAGCCATCAAAATTCTCTCTCAAATTTGAAAACCAAAACTCACAGAAGCTTAAAAAATCCTTTATCAGTTGAACTGATTAACAAACGATAAAAGCTTGTAAATAAGCTAAAACAGAGAGGAGACAGAGAAAGGAAATGAGATACGAAAGATCTTTGAAGAGAGAGAGGAGGAACCCATTAAAATGGCTTTGGAATGAACGGTGGTGCCTTAAAAAAAGAAAAAAAAAAAAAAGGTTTGTCACCTGGGGGCCACACTAAAATTGCGGGCAGGTCTGCCCGTCACCGTCACGGGCAAAGATCCGACATGTACAGTTGGTATGACGTCGAAATACTGAATACAAGATAGTATCCTCACCGTCCATCTTTCTCTTTCCTTCTGTTATTTCACCACGTGTACTTTCTTTTAAAACCTCGTATACGTGGCTCAATTGAATTCTAACACGAGTTGTTGCAACGACCTGCCTTTCCTGACACTCATGTGGTCCTGAGTTGAGACGGCTTCTCTCTCTTCCTTATTTTTGGTCTGCAATAAAATAATTTAATTCATTTTGATTATTTATTTATTTTTGTTTTTCAGAGGAAGCATTCGGTTTTTTTTTTTTTATTACACTATTGCCAAGGATATCTCCACGTGGCGAAGATCGTCAAATACGAGATTCGTGTTTGATTCCCCTGTCTACACGCGCTAAAGCGAGTCAATATTAGTTTTACATAATTTTTATTTAATTTATCTTTACTTAAAATATTTAAATACATGTAAATTCTTATTACTCCGTCTTTTTTTAATATTTAATCGTTAAATATTTTGATACGTAAATTAAATTTTTTTTAAAGTAACATAATTCTTAGATAAAAAAATTAAAACCCTTTTTATTTTATTTTGATATATATAAATAAAAATAATTAATGATAATATTTAGTGAATAAATAAAGAGAATGTAAAATAAAAAATAATAATAAATATTTTTTTAAAAGTTTTAAACAAGATATATATATATATATATATATATATATATATATATATATAATTTTATTGAATATAATTTTATAATAATTTTTAAATATTTATATATATATATAAAATACATGCGTTAATGAAAAAAAATCAAATGATATTAAAAATATTAATTTATATGAATTTTGATTAAAAGCTACAAAAATATATAATATAAAAATTTAATGAAATGTTTTTACATAAATTCAATTTTTAAAAAAATTATTTGAGACACACATACATAAATTAAGTTCACTAAAACAAAGTTAGTGTATTTCAAACATCCATCTCTTTGATATCAAACATAAATAGATCTAAATTAAATTATAAGTTTCAAAATATTCAAATCAATTAGAGTTAAAATAATATTATACTAAATTAACTATAATCACCTCAATTATATTTTTAATATACATTTTATCACAAAAATTTGCATGGGAAACCATTTTTGCAATTATACATAACTTTTATTTTTAATTTTTCCTACATAAGAGCGTGACACACGCGCTGAGCAGTGTAATAACCGGTCGTTCCACCTGTTGAAAAGAAATTTTCTACGGTAACGAGGAAGATATGGACACGTGTAGGGGACCGCATGTCAAATATCGATTGACGCCAATCAGAATATCTGCGGTTAGGCATTGGTATCTTTTGACACGTGTACGTTAACTGACGTGGCGCTGAAGGTGCATGTCCTACTCCCTCCCTTATAATATAATATAGCTTACCCGAAAAATTCTAATATCAACCTAGTTTACCCTCAAGGCAAAAAAAAAAAAAAAAACCTAATTTACCCTTGGTGTAACACACCAATGTTCTTGATAAATTGACTTAAAAAATACTTTCATTAATTAAGAAAATATGTATTTTATCAATGTAATTGAGACATTAATGTGTAACAAGTAATTGAGACATCAATGTAATTAGTGTAATATTAATTCTAATGTTTTGGTTAAACTTTATAAAGAATGATAATCACTGTGATTGGAAGGAATCATATTTTTTAATAATATTCAAATGATCTGTATAATTAAATTTTATTTTATAAAAAAAATCACACGTAATTTAAATAAAAATAATTCATACTACACGCTTAATATTATTTTTCAGTTCAAAATTTCAATTAAATACTATAATTATTTTATTAATATATTATATTATTATTGATTAGTTTGTATCATTACAGTAATAAAATAAATATGTTAAGATATAAATTTTACATTAATTAATTATAAATATACTGAGCTCTTAATATGAATATGTACCCTCAAACCTTATAAACTAATTAGCTCTATCACATCTATATCAAAAATCAAGCAAGCAAGCAAGTACATTGAAAAATCTCCCACTTGGCCCCCTAAACATTATTGATTGTTCTTAGACACGTTTCGAGCACTTCTTGTTGTTGCTGTCAATTGAACATTTGTATGTTTGTTTTTTTTAATTATGGAAATTTGGCCGTCTTCTATAATTTCGACACCTTTCTAACTTTATTTCTGTTTGTTTAATTAATTATTTTTTAATTGAAAATTAATTAATTGAAATTTGACTTTTTTTAATATGATTTGAAATTGCATTCGTCCTAAGTAGGAATGACAATTATATTTGCGCGGCCGAGTATCCGATTCGACTCGACTCGAATGAGACAGATAATACTCATTGTTAAAGTGAACAAATAATGACTTATTTTCATTGTGTCAAGATGAAGAATATATATACAGGTATATGATGAGATGGGTTGTTTACCCATTCACATTCAAATGTTCTAAATCTAGCTAATATCTTAACATGTGGAAGTTGTTACAATTTCAAAATATATACAGGTATTAACAGTATCAAAATACATAATTACACAGATACATAATTATAGTGTTAAATAAGTCAATTCTTCTAATATGCCTCCTCAAGATGGAGCTCCTTTGAAGAGTCCAATCTTGGTCTGTAAAAGGTGAAACCGAGAACGTGGAAGGGGCTTAGTTAAGACATCAGCTAACTGATCTTGGGACGAGACATGAGTAACTCATAAAGCACCACTTTGAACTTGATCACGAATAAAATGATAATCAATTGCAACATGTTTCATGCATGAATGAAAAACAGGATTAGAACAGAGATGAGTGGCACCAACATTATCACAGTAGATGACAGGAACTGTAGGTATAGAAACACCAAGTTTAGTGAGTAGGGCACAAATCCAACGTAATTCAGCAGCTGTAGTAGCAACTGAACGGTACTCAGCTTCAGTGGAGGAGCGCGCAACTGTACGTTGTTTCTTGGAGGACCAAGAAATGGGATTACACCCAAGATAGACAATAAAAGCAGTAGTGAAAGTGTAGTCATCCTTATTACCAGCCTAATCTGCGTCGGAAAAGGCATGGAGAGATAAAGTGGTTTGACGATGCAAGGCAAGACCATGATCAACTGTTCCAGATAGATAACAAAGCAAGCGTTTGACAGCATGCCAATGATCAGTCGTTGGTCGATGCATAAATTGAGATAACTTATTAACAACATATGCAATGTCAATTCGAGTAAGACACAAGTATTGGAGACTACCAATAATAGCTTGGTACTCTAAAGGATCTGTTAATGAAATGCCTGAAAGAGCTGTAAGTGTAGAGTCAAGGGCAATTGGTGTGGAGACCGGTTTAACATTAGACATGTTTGTACGAGCGAGTAGATCAGTAATGTATTTTCGCTGAGAGAGTAACAAACCAGTAGGAGTTGTGACAACCTCAACACCAAGAAAATAATTCAAGTCACCAAGATCTTTAAGAGAAAACCGTTCACCAAGAATATTAATAAATCATTGAACTGCAGCGGCATCACATCCAGTAATAATGATATCATCAACATACACAAGAAGATAAATTACAATACCATTGTTGTTAAAGATAAAAAGTGATGTATCAGCATAGGAATTTGAAAACTTGGAGTCCACAAGAAATTTTTTGAATTCATAATACCATGCTCGTGGTGCTTGTTTGAGATCATAAATAGCCTTGCGAAGCTTGCATATGTGTGGGATTATCATGATCAAGAAAACCAGGTGGTTGTTCTATGAAAACATCCTCAGAGAGGTGGCTTTGTAGATAGACATTGTTTACATCAAGCTGATGAATGGACCACCCACGGCTAACAATAAGATTGAGAACCAAGCAAATTGTTGTGGGTTTGACAATCAGATTGAATGTGTCATGATAATCGACACTAGGTCGTTGATGGAAACCTTTAGCAATGAGTCATGCTTTGTACCTGTCAACAGAGCCATCAGGTAAATGTTTAGTTCGAAAAATCCATTTACAACCAACTAAATTTTGCGTTGGATGAGGCGGGACAAGTTCCCATGTTCCATTTCGCACAAGGGCATCACACTCCTCATACATAGCTTGACGCCATTTAGGATATTTGAGAGCTTGGGTCACTGTGTGTGGCTCAGGTTGAGATTGTGATTTAATGGTGTGAACCCTGAATTTCGCACCGTTTAAACTCTCGGGCATGCAAATAAGTCTCGAAAGCTGAAACGGACAAGAAATGGTTGAAAAATCGAAAGAATCGACCCTGGTCCAGCTTGGGTGACCGTAAAGGGCACCCTAGGAACCGCACAGGGCCTGTGCCATCCCACATTCTTCTGTGCGGTCCCACCTAGCTCTGTGCTGTCCATATTCTGCTGTGTGCGGTTACAGAATGGTTCTGTGCGATTTTGACACTGCTAGTCAGTTTTTCCATATTGGAAAATGTGAAAGCTTTCCCTAGCCCTTCTACCTATATAAACCCTCCTTTCCAACTCATTTCAATACACACCTTTTGCTAAATCAAACTAATTGATCAAAAGCAAATAGATTTTTAAGGCTCAATTCGAAAAGAACTGCCTTTCTAGTTCAAAGTTTTCTTTTGGGTTTTTGGGTGGTCGTTTCGAAGTTTCTCTCCTCAAGCTAGTTCGAGGGAGTCCCAAAAGCGCCGTCCTAGTAGTCGTTCGAAGGCTGTGGTTCCGCCAAGTAGAGTCAAGGTGGAATTACGATCCGGTCGTCCGCTCCGTCCATACGTTCCCAAGCCTCGTCTTCAAAAGGTATTTATTTTATGTCTTTTTCTTCCATTTATTTATTTATTTTGAATTTTTGTTTTGTTTCCTTGCTTGTTTTTGTTTGCTTTTTATTTTTTAGTTTAGTTTCTTTTATATTGCCTTTGTTGTTTTATTCTCCCCTTTGCTTTGCATGTTCCCTTTTCTTTTATTCCCTTTAGTTCTTTTATTTTAACATAGTTTATTGCTTTCCCCATTTCTTTTATATGATCCCCTTCTCTTTAATCATTTTTCTTTTTATCACTTTAAGAGGCATGTTAATTAGAAACCGAATTAATTAACTTGTTTTGATGCTTTTGTTTGTTAGTTAAATCTGACCTAATTAACAATTTGATAATCAATTCTGTTTGATTAAAATCAACCAACTCACATTTTAATCAATGAACTGAAACATGATAAAAGGCTCAGGCTAAAACAAACTCCCTTCGTAAGAAGGGCGAACTACGTGAATTTTGATTCCCATTCGAAAGGGATACGTAGGTATGCTTGTCTAAAAGCATCAAATCCAATTAAAACGAACTTTCTTCCTCTTTCACATTTTTTGCATAGTTTTGTGCTTTTTTTCATTTCTCTATTTAGTTATTTCTGTTATTTGATTTATTTTGGAGAATGTGTGACTCTCCTAGAACCCATAAGGGTTAGAGAAGGTATCCCCTAATTTGGTTTATTTTGTAAATTTAAGATTTATATTTGCTTTATTTATTTAATTTCTTTATTGCTTAATTTTACTTTAATTCATACATTATTGTTCATTCATCCATAACTGCTCACGAAATTCATTTTAAGTTATTGTGTATTAAACTTGCCAAACTAATAAAAATAAACCGAAAATCTAGACCCCAAATCCTCTTTGGTGATCGAGACTAGTGCACTTTTTTCCATTAGATAAATAATTAGAGTCAAATAGGTTTTTCCTTAACTTTTTCCAAATAAAATAAAATTAAGGTGGCGACTCCCAAATTCATTTTCAAAATCAACCAATCCGAACCCGAGAGTTCCATCGTGAGACCAAACCTAGGTGAGCATTTCGATCCCCTCTAGCGGATCGGACCGGTGCTCGGGCGAGGCCTCACAAATGGTAGCTAAAAGATTAAACTTTTGTACAAGTTTGTGGATATTGTTTTTAGCACGAGTGGTCATGGTGTGAGTTTTGGGGGGTGGATTTGGAGGTGGGTTGGTTGAGGGAAGTGGTAATAGAGGAGATGGTGGGTTTAGAGGTGGACTGTTCGAATTTAATGGAGATGGAGGTATATGCGGTTGTTGTGGGTTGGTGATATTTTCGTTGGACTGAGGGTGGATGATGAGTTGGGATGGTCTATTGCATTTTGGGTAATGGATGAGGATGAGCTTGAGAGCAAATCTGTTAAAGGCATGTTGAGTGGCGCAGTTGTAATAGGGACAATAGATGCAGATGGAAACCAATTTGGAAGTGATTCTGGACTAAGACTAGTTTGTATGGATTTGAAGGGAAAAATAGACTCAACGAACTTGACATGACGAGAAGTGAAGATTTTAGAGGTGGAAGGATCAAGACACAAATAGGCACTATGAGTTAAGGAGTACCCAACGAACACACAAGGAATGGATCGAGAGTCAAGTTTGTGACTAGAATAAGTACGTAGCCATGGGTAGCATAAACAACCAAAAGTACGAAGTTTTGTATAATTGGGTGGACAACAAAAAAGAGACTCAAAGGGAGAGGATAGAGAAAGTGTAGGTGTGGGCATTTGATTGATGAGATACACAGGCACAACGGTTGAGAAGGCATAATTCTAGTATGTTGTGGAAGGGATGCATGAGTGAGTAGAGCAAGTCCAGTTTCTACAATATGGCGATGTCGACGTTCTGAGAGACCATTGTGTTCAGGTGTATGGGGGGGGAGAGGTAAGATGTGAAATACCATGAAGAGGTATAATTTTATTTAAAGCTTGATATTCTCAACCATTATCTGAATAAAGAGTAACAATGGTCTGTTTAAATTGATTTTCTACAAGTGCTTTGAATCAAAGTAAAACATCACAGACTTCATATTTATTCTTTAAAGGATAATACCATATATACTGTGTAAAGTGATCAATGAAAATAACATAGTATTTGAAGTCATCAACAGAATAAATTGGAGAGATTCAAACATCAGAAAATATGATTTGTAAAGGGTGAGAAGAAACAATTGTAGACTTAGAAAAAGGAAGCTTGTGACTTTTATTTTTCAAACAGGCATTACAATGAAAATGTTGTGACACAAAACAAGGTAAGGAAATTTGGACAGAACATGTTGAAGAATAGTTGATGATGGATGTCCTAATCTTGAGTGCCACTTGGACGAAGTGGTCTTGACGCTGGAGAAGGCAACAAGTGGAGTGAATAAGTTTGAAGAGGGTGTTGGCCATTCATAGACACCATTTTTAGTACAACCCGTCAACAAAATTGCTCTCGTGCAAAGGTCTTTCATGTAAAAATGATTAGGTAAGAATTCAATAGAGACATTATTAGTGATGCAAAACTGATAAATAGATATAAGATTCTTTTTCACATTAGGCATACAGAGAATGTTGTGTAAATTAAAAGTGCAGGTGGGAGTGGGAAGTGTTGTGGAACTAGTATGGGTGATTTGAAGACCTGAGGCATCATCGATCATAATATCATCAGACCCTGTATAAGCAGCATGAAGTGAAAGATTTTTCAGGTCTAAGGTGACATGGTGTGATGCCCCACTATCAAGTAGCTATGTGAGGTTGTCAGTGGTCTCAAGAGAAGTAGGGTGAGCCTGCGATTGCCAAGGAGATGTAGAGCGTGATGCTTGTGATTGTGTTGGCATTAGGACTGATGAGGACTGAGTGACTACAAGTCGAAAAAGTGAGCAACGTTTGGCAGTATGTCCTTGTGTACCACAGACTTGGCAATATCCAAGATATGGACGTGGTGGAGGTCGTTCATTGTGAGGAGTGTTGGAAGTGGTTATCGAGGTGGTTCTTGACTGTTGTCCTTGAGCTTGTTTCCATGATTGATTGTTTCATTTATTGGCAGGATTAGCAGTGGCCGGAAAGGACAGTGATGTTTGTGATTGTTAGAGAGATGCCTCCTTGTTGATGAGTTTTTCATGGATTTCATCAAAGGAAATGGTTGTTTCACGAGCATTGACAACATCAACAATGCTTTTGTATTCCTCCCCAAGTCCATCAAGAATTTTATCAATGAGGTCATCTTCATCAATTGGTTTTCCCATAAGAGCAAGTTCATCAATCTGATTCTTGATAAATTGCATATACTCAAAAATTGTTTTCGAGCCTTCGACACAATTTTTCAATTGGTCTTTGATTTGTTTAATATGGCCACGGGATGGTTTTGCATAAGTATTAGCCAGAGTTGTCCAGGTCTCTTGAGAGGTGATGGTACGGGCAAGAAGTGGTTGGATGGATAGAGAGACTGCACTAAAGAGGGAGCTGAAAAGAAGTCGGTATTGGCTTTTCCATGTTGCATAAGCTGGATTTGGTGCTGTGTTGGTATTGACGATGACTGTTGGTGCAAGACTAGGATGAGAGCCATCAAGAAAGCCATAGAGATCATATCCTTCTAATAGGCTTCAAATTTGAATACTCCATGTGATATAATTGGTAGAGGTTAATTTGGTGATGTTGGTAGTGTTAATGGTGATAAGAAGATTATTTGGCTGTTGGGTGTTTTGAATAGTGGTGTGAGAGGGGTGCCTTCTGAAGTCATTTTAATTTAATTACGAGAATGATAGAGGGATAGAAAAAGAAAAAAAAAAAAAAGAGGTAAGAAACAATGCTCTGATACCATATTAAAGTGAACAAATAATGACTTACTTTCATTGTGTCAAGATGAATAATATATATACAGGTATATGATGAGATAAGATGGGTTGTTTACCCATTCACATTCAAATATTCTAAATCTAGCTAATATCCTAATCTGTGGAAGTTGTTACAATTTCAAAATATATACATATATCAACAATATCTAAATACATAACTACACAGCTATACAATTATAGTGTTGAAGAAGTCAATTCCTCTAATATATATTAGATCTCGTGTGTGTGTATATTTCTCATATATATATATATATATATGAGAGTGAAAGAAAGGAGGAATAATATTAACATTACCCAAATCTTGTCCTAACTTAGAGATTTGGAGTCATCAATATCTAATTATTTACACTCTAGTTATCAAGATCAAATTAGTAACTTTAATTGTTTTGAGAACATTTATCAAATTAACTGTGAATATGTAAGAAGTCTTCATTGGAGTAGCAATGGGGATGCATAGAAAGATACAATTTCATCTATTGGTATGAAGAAAAAACTTTCAAGATTTAATTTATTACTTATTCTTAATTGGAAGAAGACAAATCAAGATTGCGATTGTGATATATGCAATGTTAGAGTGCAATTAAAGTTAAAAAGACTTGGAAATTAAGAGAAGCATTGACTTGGAAAGACTTGCAATATGTATTCTCAAGTATTTTCCATACGATACTTGGAAAAATAAAAGTCATTACTCATTAATTAGTCGCTTTCTCAAGTCTAGAGATTATATTGAGAGCAACTTACAGGCTTGAATTCTACTTTCTACAATAACTTTGGGAAAGAGAAACGAGGGCAGTAGGTAACTGAACCGGAAAACTTGGAATGGGTCGGATATAGGTAACTGGATTTTGGCTGAAGATTAAAAGAATCAATTTGATTAGTTTCATTAATTTTCTTCCATCGTTCTTGGAGCCATAAACGCTCAAGCTTGAGCTACACCCATGCCTCTTTGAGGTTGTTTCTTGCGAGGTGAAGCTTTGGTGGATTTTCTTCCCCTGTTACTTGTGGGTTTATCGGGTTTGGTTGAATTAGATTCAATGCGGGTTTGGAGGGTTCTGCCGCTTATTATATATTGACTTTGGCTCATTATTTCATCCCACATTTGTGGACTTTGTATTCCCCATTTGTGGACTTTGTGGCTAATTTGTGTTTTACACAAATCTCACATCGTTTGTGTGTGGGTTTGGAGGAGGTTTCTAAGGCTATAAAAAGAAGCCTCCTCCTTTGGTTTTAATCATCCCAAACAATTAAGTCCCTCATATTTCTAAGGTTTAATTGTATTCTCTCTTCTTCTTTCTTTGTAATATTACTTTAATATATTGAAATATTAATTTGGTAGTGTCGGAGGACGTAGGCAAAATTGGCCGAACTTCATTAAAATTCTGGTATTTTTTTTATTGTCTATTTAATAGCTATTGTTGGGTATAGTTATAGTGAATTATTGTGTTATTAAATTACTTATCTTGGTAAAATTCTGGCTAAGGAAAGAGTTGGTACTTAAGTGTGTCATTCGTGACCCACCTCTCTTTCCTAGGAATTTACCTTGTGGTGATTTGTTAGTACAATCGTTCTTACTCTATTCACCTGTGCAATAGTTTTAAGGTAAATTTGTTATTATTAGTGGAAGTAAAAACTCGAATTTCACAACAATTGGTATCAGAGCTCTTGGTTATCTTAGTATGCTCTGTGGTTGCGGCTTAAGCTGATCTTCCACATCAGAAAAGATTTTCTTGGGCTAATTGACATTCCACATCGACAGCTATTAAATATAATTTGTAGTGGAAATGTTAGACGGCACAAAATATTTCACATCGTTAATTTTAGCAAGAAATACTGTGACAAATGCTAGATTTGCAATGGAGATTTTTGATTGCACCGGACATTTCGGTATGTGGCAAAGTGAGGTTCTAGATGCTCTTTTTCAGCAAGGTCTAGACATTGCCATTGAAGAAAAGAAACCAGATGATGTTGAGGAGAAAGAATGGAAGACTATCAATCGTGTGACATGTAGTACAATTCGCTTGTATCTTTCCAGATAGCAAAAGTATGCATTCTCTAAGAAAACTTCTGTAAGTAAATTATGGAAGGCACTGGAGGAGAAATATTTGAAGAAAAGAAGTCAAAATAACTTGCATATGAAGAAAAGATTGTTTCGCTTCACTTATGTTCCGGGTACCACGATGAATGAGCACATCACCAATTTTAATCAACTAGTAGCTGATTTAGTGAATTTGGATGTGGCCTTTGAAGATGAATATTTGACATTGATGTTGTTGGGATCCCTTCCTGAGGAGTTTAAGTTTCTAGAAACTACTCTACTTCACGGGAAGGCTGAAGTGTCTCTCAGTGAAGTTACTGCTGCCCTGTACAGTTATGAGCTCAGAAAGCGAGACAAGAAAGAAAGTACTAGTGGTGCAGCAGAAGCAATGGTAGTGAGAGGACGCTCTCATAATCAAAATAAAAGAAGGAGAGGGAGATCGAAATCCAGACTAAAGAAAGATGAATGTGCCTTTTGTCAGGAAAAAGGGCACTGGAAGAAGGACTGTCCTAAGATGAAAGATAAAGGCAAGCCTGATAAAGGGAAAACTGCCTCAGACTCGAACGTAGCTAAGTACAATGATGAAGACTCAGACATTTCACTTGCTGTTATGACATCCACAAGCTCTTCTAATGCATGGCTATTGGATTCTGGATGTAGCCATCATATGTGTCCCCATCGGGACTGTTTTTTTTTATTTTAAAGAACTAGAAGGTGGAGTTGTTTACACGGCTAATGACAACCCGTGTGCAACAAATGGGATTGGTTCCATTCGGTTGAGAAATTATGATAGATCAATCAGGGTGCTGACAGATGTTCGTTATGTGCCGAGTTTGACTAAGAATCTCATTTATGCGGGAGTCCTTGAATCAAAGGGCTTTGTTGTAACTGCAGCAAATGGAGTAATGTAAGTCATCTCTGATGCACTTGTGGTGATGAAAGGAATTCAAAAGAACAATAATTTGTATTACTATCAGGGTAATGCAATTATTAGAACAACAACAACAGCTTCTACTGATGATCGGGAGTTAGAAGCAACCAGGTTATGACATATGCGCTTGGGACATGCTGGAGAAAAATCCTTGAAACTTCTGATAGATCAAGGATTGTTAAAAGGAGTACAGGTTTGCAAATTAGATTTTTTTGAGCATTGCATCAAAGGGAAGCAGACAAGGGTGAAATTTGGTAAAACAATCCATGATACCGAGGGTATTTTGGATTATGTTCACTAAGATGTGTGTGGGCCTTCCAAGACAACTTCATTGGGAGGAAAATACTATTATGTTACCTTTGTTGATGATTTTTCCCTGAGGGTGTGGGTGTACACTATGAAAACTAAGGATGAAGTGTTGGTAGTTTTCACCAAGTGGAAAAAGGTGGTGGAGACTCAAACTGGCAGAAAAATCAAATATCTCTGCACTGACAATGGTGGAGAGTATAGAAATAATCCATTTCTGAAAGTCTGCGAAGCTAAAGGTATTATTTGACACTTTATAGTTAGAAATACACCACAACAAAATGGGGTGGCAGAACGCATGAACCGAACATTACTGGAGAAAGTTCGGTGTATGCTGTCCAATGCTGGTTTGGGCAGACAATTTTGGGCTAAGGCGGTGACATATGCGAGCCATCTAATTAATCGACTACCATCAACTGCTATTGGAGGCAAGACGCCTATGGAGATGTGGTCTGGAAAACCTGCTACAGATTATGATTCCTTACGTGTGCTTAGTTCCACTGCTGTGAGGCCTCGCCCGAACGCCCCTCTCCTCGCTCGAAAAAAATGAATATGCCTTAAGGAAAGGCTAGAGCGATTTTTAAGGGAGGTTTAGGAACGGGTTTCGGTGCTCACGATTGGAAGCGGCTATCGCCTCGAAAAATTAATTTTTTGATTTTTGAAAAGGATTCGGGAGTCACCACCATGATTTATTTTAAATGAAAAAATTAAGAAAAAACCCAATTTTACTCCAATTTATTAATCTTTGATTAATTTACCCAAGAATAAAGTCACTAATCCTCGAACCAGGTTGAGCTCGGGGACTAGATTTTTGGTTTTAAAATAATCTCGATTTGGCTCTTAAATTTAATTTGGCTTGAAAAATGATTTCATGGATGACGAATATTGATAACAATTCATAATGCATGAGCATGACATAATTATGAGACATATGGAAAAAATAAAAAAACAGATATTTAAACATCCACAAGTAAAGGAGAGTTTTTCCTCTAACCCTTATGGGTATTAGAGAAATTACAAAATCGCTCATTTACTCCAAAAATAATTAACTAAATAACATTAATTACAATTTAAATGGAAAGTATAAATTGACATTTATATGAAAAATAAAAGGAGGAAGGGGATTGATTTGGATTTGGATTTGGATTTGAAACTTGGATTTAGATTCCAAACTTGCCTACTTACCCCATTGAATGGGGATCAAAACCCACGTAGTTCGTTTCACTATGAGGTGAAAAAGGGGTTTAGGGATTGGTCAGATTGATTTGATTTGATTTGGGGTGATTTTGGAGTTGGTGAGAGAAGATGATGTACCTTCTCTTTGGGGAAATTTTGAGTGGGCGGAGTGATTTTTCGGACCGAAGTACTGTTTTATTAGTTTTGGTTTTGAAAAGGAATTAATTTGGTGACTTGGTTGCTTAATTACCCAAATTTAATTAATTAAAAGGATTAATTAATTAAAGTGATTAATTAAAAGGATTAATTAATCAAGTTGAGTGAAAAATAATTGAAAAATTAATTAATTAATTAAAATTGATTTTTAATAAATTAATTGAGGGTGGGTGGAAACTAATTGAAAAAATTAATTAATTAAAATTAATTTTTAATTAATTAACTAATTGGGAGTGGGTGAAATCTAATTGAAAAATTAATTAATTAATTAAAATTAATTTTTTATTAATTAACTAATTAAGATTACTCAAAAATGAGTAAGAAGACTAATTAGAGAGAGAGGGGGGGAGCAAGTGGATAGCCAATCTATAAATGCTCAAAGGCGTCTTTTGAAG
>CATKHJ010950463.1:0-15961 GCA_949750685.1 Vernicia montana
ATATATATATATATATATATATATATATATATATATATATATATATATATATATATATATATATATATATATATATATATATATAGAAACATTACTAATATTCAAAAATTTTGATAAAAATATATAGTTAAAAAATTTGTACTTTAAAATAAACAATTGTATTAATTTCTTTAATGATCTAACCAAATCAAAATATTAATTCATATTTTAACTCAAATTAAATATAATAAATAAAAAAATTAAATAGGCTATATAACAATTAACACATTTAGTGAAAGTAAAATTAATAATTTTAATGGAAGCAAAATTATTACCCTCTCACTTATACCAATAGATTTCCATGGGCCAGTAGGGGTACCCCGAATGCCCTCATTGTAAATCCGCCCTTGGCTGGAACCTCTTGGTTCCAGACCTGGCTCCTTGGGGACGTCCTACTTGATCAGATCATCCAACCTAGTAATCCTATCATATTATCCTAATAATTGGCAGAAACTTGCAAAGTTAGGAATGATAATGGGCGAGGCGGGACGGGTTTTGAGATTTTTATTTTCGCTTCATGATCAGTCGGGGCAAAAATGAGGCGGGGTAAATCGAATTCGGGCGAGGACAGAGATTCCTATTTATTTTTTTTTATAATTTTATTAATATTAAAACTTCATAATTTATATATTTTGATAAAAATATTATACATATTTATGTTAAGTTTTATATATTATTAATTAATATTTAAATAATAATAATATAATTAAATAATTAATAATATAATTTTAAAGAAAACTAATAATTTATAATAATATACTATCAATTATTACAAGAATAAAAATTATATATAATTTTTCTTAAAAGAAATCTTTGACAAACCATCAATTATGTATGATTCATACTGTTAATTAGTTGAATTTCACCAATTTGTTTTTTTTTAAATTATTTTGTCAATTTTTTATCTAAAATTTATTTAAGGCAAGAATATCAATATAATCTATTATAGTTTTTTTTTTTTTTACTTTTTTATGATCAAATCAAACACAATTATCTTATATTTTTTTAAAAAATTTTATTTCCAACCAAACATAATAATTCACTGTTCTCAAAATTACTTATTTGAAAATTTATTTTTTCAAGAAAGCAATTTCATATGAAAATTTTGAATTCTGACTATTAAATAAGCGTTTTAGAAAATGTAAATTAGAATTTAAAGTTGAATTATGATATGGAAAAATATTTTATTAATTTTTGTTTGAAGATAATAAATCTTTTAACAATTTGGTTAGTAATATTTAATTATATTTTTTAAAAACTGAAAATAAAAAAAAGGTCTTCTAAAAATCTAAAAAAAGAAAAAAATTAACTAAATATTTTCACACTTCTAATTTATACATAAATCCCATAAAGTGCGCCCCATAATAAGAATCGTAATCCAAGCAATAGTTTTCCAAATCAATAAAAATTCCACTAATCGAAGGGCCAAGAAAGCGTATCTCCAAAAATAAACATAGTCATGGCCGCATAAATTCTACTCCTCTTTTTTTTATCATGTACTTATCAAATCAATATCATCTCTTAAAAAAAAAAAAAAAAGCCAATTATTTATTTCCTCTGTTACTCTCTTTCTCTCTCTTATTTGCTTTCAATTTAGGGCAAACTCGAACTCGCTTATTTTGACTCACAACCCAAAAAGATCTCTATATATCCATCGCTGATCTGCCTCTCAGGTACTGTTTCTGTCTCTGTTCTCACTGAGTCTGACTCGCTCCGGTTTCGATCCCTAATCGTCTCGGACTTCATTACTTTCTATTTTGATAATTGTCTGGTTCTATTTATTTAGAGTTTTTCTAAGACAATTGGTTTTGTTGGTATTGGCTTGTGGTTTTCATTTTAGTGTGAAAATATTGGAGGATGTGATATGTAATTTTAGTTTGGCATTTGTTGCTGGTGACAGAATATGGAAGGAAATGAGTTACTTTGTGGGTTCTTTAGCATTAGTTTAATATAAGTTGAAGTATCGATGAAGTGGGATTTTTTTTATTTATTATTTCTTATTATTTTGTTGAAGTAATGGTGAATGAGTAATTTAGATTTTAACTAGTTTTGGTTTTGCTTTCTGCGTTTTATTTTGTGGGTAACCAAGAAAATTATTATTTTGTTATTTGGCGAGTACAGATCAGTTAATTTAGTGAAGGATATGTAAATTACATTGCTGCATTATGCTAAAAAAAACTGTCTAGACAGAGAGAGAAAATACATATTTGTTCAGAAATGTTGGTTACCAGTGTGAAGAAGCATGTGCTTGTAGCTTCACTTGTTAATTTCCTGTTTCATAATTTTTCTTGTAATCTATATGTGAAATAATAAATAATAAGTTTGTTGTTTCGGTAACTTCTCAGATTGTGGATGCAATTTGTAAATGTTAAGCTTAGGTTTTGCAAAAGGTGGTTCTGGCAGCTTATAATTATTGTTTTAGACAACTGAAAGTTGAAGTGGGGTGCAAGGAGGTTCTCTTTGTCAGTAATATTTATATTTGTTAGTGATTTTTATAAAAGAATGATTGGCCATTTGTGTGTTTATGAAAAGAGATGGCATAAATGGATAACTGATGTTTGGTGTTGAGATTTAGAGAGAAAATACATTCTTTGATATTTGTTGCCTAATCATATTTACAAACCTGTATTGCTTGTTAAATCTGAGGTTAGGACTGCGTTCTACTGCCCCTGTTATCTTCAATGTTTATCTTCCTGCTCCTTTTCTTTTTTCCTTTTCCCTCTATTGGGTGTTTTTGGCCAATTTCTCACAATCTCATGGTCCTTTTCAGGCTGTAGGTCAATTGTTTATTGGGAAAAGCTTTTTGATCAGTCTTCTTCTATATCTTGACCTAAGACAAGTGACAGCTGCTCCTCAACAAGGAATGATTTTTCGCATGACCTTTTGACATTCGTACAATGTCGGGGTTACTTAATGTATTTCCACTTTTCTCTATTGCTAAGTTATACTTGGACAATCTTAGATTATTATATTCTTGGTTACTGTTAGGCTAGGTTGCTTTAATGCTTGATTGTGATATGTGGCTTTTCCCAGCACATATCTTATTTAAACACTAGTTTAAACATTTTGATAAACACTTGTCAATTTGCTCTTGAATTGTGCAAGATCCATTGCTTATGGAGTTTTCTTGTTTCATGAATATGTGTTGTCTTGAGCATGTATTTTTGTTTGGCATATTGCTGATTTTCTGTGATCAAGCAGGTGACATTGGTGGGAATGTAACATGAATTGGTTAGGAAATGTGGGATCTTGGCTTAATTTGCAGCAGTTTTTTGTTAAGAGTTATTCTAAAGAATAATTGCGGCTTTTGTAATTCTGTTCCTGTTCCATAAGATCTAAGAATAATTTTGCCCTAGCTTGGAAGATATAAAAATAAGCTAGGCCGAGGAAGATATCACTGGTATAGGTTGTTGCATATCCTTTATTTTGGATGCCTTGTACTTCATAAATGCTTAGCTGTGTTCCTATGTAGTTTATTGCATTTATTTGGTG
The DNA here is from genome assembly GCA_949750685.1 of Vernicia montana. NCBI lineage: Eukaryota > Viridiplantae > Streptophyta > Magnoliopsida > Malpighiales > Euphorbiaceae > Vernicia > Vernicia montana. The sequence goes on from CATKHJ010950463.1 coordinate 3,532, forward strand.
ATTCTGTTTGGAGTTTATAAATCTGTAATTTGGATATTGAGTTAGTTCCATTGTATGGTTTGTGTTCATCTGTTTGTTGTAAAATTTAATCCACTTTCGCTTGCAGTCTTCGCTAAATAATTCAGCTTCAAATCTTCCAGACAGCACTGGACGCTCTTTTACTACTTCCTTCTCTGGTCAGTCTGGTGCGGCATCTCCTGTTTTTCATCATACTGGTGCGTACGTTTGCTGAGGCTTCACTTGTGTATTTTATGTAAATATATATCTGTCTTGTAATTATGTAGTTTATTGCAGGAACTATTCAAGGGCTGCATAATCTCCATGGGAGCTTTAATGTTCCCAACATGCCTGGTACCCTTACATCACGAAACTCTACGATAAATAATGTTCCTTCTGGTGGGGTTCAACAACCTACTGGGAGCCTCTCTAGTGGGCGCTTTGCATCCAATAATCTTCCTGTTGCTCTCTCTCAGGTATTTGTAGTATGCTTGTAGAGTAGTAAATGTAGTTTAATTTGCTCAATCATAGGCAAATGTTCTTCCTGTTGTCTCATTCCATTTTTCCTCTGCTACGCACTCTGCAGTTATCTCATGGCAGCTCTCATGGACATTCAGGAGTCACAAATAGAGGAGGTATAAGTGTTGTAGGAAACCCTGGATTTAGTAGTAACACAAATGGAGTTGGAGGTTCTATTCCTGGGATTCTCCCAACCTCTGCTGGAATTGGTAACCGGAATGCTGTGCCAGGATTGGGAGTATCCCCAATTTTGGGAAATGCAGGCCCTCGGATCACAAGTTCTATGGGAAACATGGTTGGTGGGGGCAACATTGGGAGGAGCATAAGCTCGGGTGGAGGATTATCTGTGCCTGGTCTTGCATCTCGGCTAAATCTAACTGCAAATAGTGGATCTGGTAGTTTAAGTGTGCAAGGACAAAATAGATTAATGGGTGGTGTTCTTCCACAAGGTATAAAGTAAATTAATACCTTAACAAATAGTTGGACTAAAGAGAAAAACATTTACGTTGAGCTGGCTTGCAAAATTCTTTTAATGCTCTGTTGAAGTGCATTTTATTTAGAAATTAAACTTTTCAGTTTTAGTTTTAACTGTTTTGTGTAGCTTTCCCAGAGCATCTAACTGTTAAAAGTTTTACTGCCTCAGACTTCATCAATGCTTCATTTTGAATACAATTTGGTAATTGTCTTGATATATTTGTAAGATTCCAGTCGCATACACTCTTGCAAGATGTAGAAAAGCAATGCTGGATTCCAGTAGATTGTTGAATGTATATGTGATTTAACCACTTGGTTTGATATTGCTGGATGATTAGTTAGATGTCTGATAAGCAATATAGCATGATGAAAGCTGAATTTTCTGTAATTTTTTCCTTGTTATTGCTGCATGACTGAAATATTAGATTGAGTTGCTTGATTTGATTTTCTTTATGCCAGAAGTATCCATTTTTTATAACTTTTTTTAGAGTTTGTTTTAGAAATCAATTTGCTTATTATGGTATACTGTACCTGACATTTTCTTTATTCATGAATGATAGTTGTAAGGGCTGATTGGCTATATTTGCTTGTGTAAATGACATTTTCTGGATTCAGGATCTCCACAGGTAATTTCTATGTTGGGAAATTCCTATCCAACAGCTGGTGGTCCTCTTTCACAAAGCCATTTCCAAGCAGTGAACAATCTCAGCTCCATGGGAATGTTGAATGATGTGAACTCTAATGACAGTTCCCCTTTCGACATAAATAATGATTTCCCTCAGCTGACAAGTCGTCCCAGTTCTGCTGGAGGGCCTCAAGGACAATTGGGTAATTACAACTCTAGTTTGTGATTTAGCTTTTGGTTGCTTCTGTTAATCATTCTTTTACTTGTAATTGGGGGATAAAATACAAAGCAAAAAAATTTCAGGTTCATTACGAAAACAAGGTCTTGGAGTTAGCCCTATTGTTCAGCAAAACCAAGAGTTCAGCATCCAAAATGAAGATTTTCCAGCTTTACCGGGATTTAAAGGTTCTTAGATATTTATTTTACTCACGGTCTACTATAATTTCCACCATGTTATAGTGACCATAATATTAGATTTGATTCAGGTGGTAATGCTGATTACACCATGGATTTGCATCAAAAAGAACAACTGCATGACAATACTATATCGATGATGCAATCTCAGCACTTCCCTGTGAGCCTTAACTCAAAAGATTGAGCATTTACATAAAGTTACCTACTGTGCTTCTCTTATACTTCAATTTTGCTTTCTGCAGATGAGCAGGTCTGCTGGATTCAACTTGGGGGGAACTTATTCATCTTATCGTCCACAGCAGCAACAGCAACAGCAACATGCTCCAGCTGTCAGTAGTAGTGGTGTCTCTTTTTCATCTGTAAACAATCAAGATCTTCTTCATGGTTCAGATATATTTCCATCTTCACATTCGACGTATCACTCACAGGTGTGGAAGTGTGTTTCTGTAAATGGTTTTTAACAAATGTGTTTATGTGTTTTCCAAGGTCACAAGTTACTGGCTTTTAAATTTTACTAAGAATGGACTATCTGTAACTACTGTGTTCTTGTTAGAAAGAACTGTAATTTAAAGTTTGACCAGAATGGTTTTTTTTTTTTTGGTCTCATGGCAGGGTAGTGTCACTGTAGACTTCATTCTTCTTTTTTTCCCCCTTTGAACTAACTTTATTTTGCCCCCCTTTTTGGAAATTATTTCTTGTAACCCATTATCTTATCTTTGGTTCAGACCAATGGACCACCTGGGATCGGACTGAGACCTTTAAACTCACCAAATACAGTTTCGGGTATTGGCTCGTATGACCAGCTCATCCAGCAGTATCAGCAACACCAGAACCAGTCCCAGTTCCGATTACAACAAATGTCAGCTGTCAATCAGTCATTTAGGGATCAGGGCATGAAATCGATGCAGACAGCACAATCTGCCCCTGATCCGTTTGGGTTACTTGGCTTGTTAAGTGTTATAAGGATGAGTGACCCCGATCTGACATCCCTGGCTCTTGGAATTGATTTAACAACTCTTGGATTAAATTTGAATGCAGCAGAAAATCTTCACAAGACATTTGGCTCCCCATGGTCTGATGAGCCGGCTAAGGGTGATCCAGAATTTAGTGTGCCACAATGCTATTATGCTAAACAACCTCCTGCTCTACATGTAATTTGCAGCTTTCTTTCTCTGTCATTTATTATTCTTTTTTTTTTTCTACTAAATTTTTTTCAAATTCATTTAGTGCTTGTGCTTGCGGTCGTTCTCTTTTTCTTTCTCTTACTTCATTTGCATGGCTGCAGCAAGGCTACTTTTCAAAGTTCACGGTGGAGACATTGTTTTATATATTTTACAGGTGCATTTCTATATCAAGCTTGTCTTGTTTTCTTTTCATGTTTCAAGTTTTAACACTCATGTCTTCTTCTGTCTTTTATTCCTGTTTGCATTTTCAGCATGCCAAAAGATGAAGCACAATTATATGCTGCAAATGAACTGTAAGCTCTCAACCTATTAACTGAGTTCAATGCCGTTTCATATGCAACTTTCAAGTAGCCTCCTCCCTGTGCCCTTTTACTGCAGTTCCTAATTACGTGTGATTTATCTCAAAGATAGAATCAAATATGTTTATTTTCGAAGGCCATTGAGTTTTTTGGTGTATTTTAATTCCAGTCATTGTTGATAAGGTATGCGCTAGTATTTTGCTTAGTGTTGATATGAAACTTCTTGTTGGCAGTTATAACAGAGGCTGGTTTTATCACAAAGAGCACCGATTGTGGTTCATAAGAGTTCCCAACGTAGAGCCACTTGTTAAGACGAACACATATGAGAGAGGATCTTACCACTGTTTTGATCCAAACACATTCGAAATAATCCGCAAGGTTTGGCTTGTTTATATTTTTCTCATTTGTTTGCACTTTGCAGTTATCACTTATTAATGTGCACTTGTTTCTGACCTCTCATGGCACAATTGATGTGGATGCAGGATAATTTTGTTGTTCATTATGAGGTGTTGGAAAAGAGACCGGCTCTACCTCAACATTAACAAGTTTTTCCATTTTACAATGTAAAGTTTTCAGTTATGTACTCATTCATTAGAATGTAAGTCAGTTTGCAGCATTAATGTTTACTTGAATTTCACAATTTTTAGCAATTGTCTTTATCAATCTTGTTGCAGCAATCAGCCATTTTAGCAATACATCACGATGATAAAAACCCATACATTATCATTATGCTAGATAACTAGATCCAGTAGCTGCTATCCGCCTGCCCATAAACTGTTGTACGTTTCAAAGGGCAGGCTTATGGATTGTAGAGTTTAACCGCATATTTCAAGGCTCCATTTCTGAACAAATACATAACAGCAACTCACCTACCATCTAAATAATATGATGTACTGTGTTTGCATGTTATTTTGTTGGCTGTGAATGCTTCACTAAGTTGAATTTATATGTTATCTTCAATGCTCTATATGATACTTAAAAGCAAGTAAAATCTTAGATTAGAAGACTTATATGATGGGCATGGGGTTTATATTATGCCTTTGTTGACTGGATTTCCTTCATTTTTATTATGGATGTTGATACCTCTGCCATTTCTATGTTTGTAAAAAGTTCGTCTGAGTACCTGTGAAACACGGTTTCTCGGTTACAAGTTTTCTGTTTCTGCTAAAATTATGATGAAAAGTATGGTGGTGAATGGAAAATGCGCATTTCTGTTTTTGGTAACATTTGAATCTGGACTAATTGTATTCGTCTTGCTACACCATTCCAATGGCAATTGAATTCTATTCTTGAATTGATTCACCAGACAGCAATTGAAAAAAAAAAAAGGGTATTTTTTATTTTGTTTTGTGAAGATCCTCTCGTCAGTCTCATTTGTAATCAAGATAAGAAATGTACTCTGGTAAGGCTTTGGGAAATTTCTTTAAGCCCTGAAGTCATTTTCTGAATCAGAAATAAACTCTGATGATTTAGGAACTTGATTTTCATATCTGCTCCATAGCTAAAGGAAACTTCTTGGAAATTCTAAATCTTTTTGATATTCTTTTTTCTTGGGTAAACAAAGTGTTCCTTCAAGTGCTTATCAATTACCATTGTACGATAGAAATGTACTCTGATTTGGCTGGCTCAAATCTAGACCAGTCTGATCAATGAACAAGTCTATTAAAAGAAATCATATGGTGAAAATTTGAATTACCACTAATTCGGAATTTTACAGGGTAGGGTGCTTTCATGTACAGAAATTGAAGCTTAAATTGTACTAATACTGTTATACTGAATTGAATTGCAGTGACTGATCAAGTCAATCAATGATCCTGTATTTAAGTTGTGGGATTAGCTCCTGTACTTCCATGCTGTAGAAGCAGATCTCTAAGCTCTTCATCATCAATATCGTGAATCCCAGGTGGACAATTAGTAATTCCAGCATCTTCAACATTCACTGAAACATCTTCTCCATTTTCTGTTTCTTCAGATTGCTCATTGGCATGAATGCCATTTGAAGATACTGCAAGACTAGCTCCATTTGATTGCCCAATTTCATGTGATGGCTTCACCAATGCTTCTGTGCTTATTGTCACAGAAGCATTTTCTTCTTGAGTTGTACCGCCCATCTCCATTATTTCTGTTGTTTGCCCTTGGCTTGATTCTGGCCGCTTTCGCTTTGAGAAATATAGAATGATTATTACTGCAATTACTATTAGTATACATATTGGTATTCCAACAGCTAATCCAACTATAAGAGCCAAATTCTTTTTCTTTGCTTGATGGAGATTCTGGTTCCCGTCTATGCTGCATATAATATTACAAAAACAAACAGAAAAATTCGGAAAATTTTCTCTATTTGTGAATTTATTGGAACTAAATTAATTATTATTCACACTTACTAGTAAGTTAATTTGCTGTTATCCGCAATACTCCGAGGAATATCTCCAGAAAAGTCATTATCTCGAAGGTCACTAATAAGAAATGAGAAAAATAAAGTAATTAAATTATAGCATTTTCCTTCAATAATTGTTATCTTGTGCCATTAGACTTACAGGAGCGTTAGACTGGGTAGCTTTCCAAGGAAATCTGGAATTGAACCATAAAGACTGTTGTTTGCCAGATTTCTGAAATCATTAAAAGAGAAAAGAAAAATGTTATAATTATATCAAAAGATAATGATGAAGCAAAAAAAGGAACAAAAAAGGTCCAGCTAGATGATTCACATTGTTTCAAGGGCTTGCATTTGGCTAAATTCAGGCAGAGGACCGTTGAGACCATATCCTGTCAGGTTTCTGCAACATAACAACAGGTAATTTCTGTTTATAATGAAAAAAAAAGAGGAGGAATTCAGTGTAATTTGTTTTTTAAATGACCATGCCTCATATTTTGGTTCATATATGGGAAATTCTTAAAAGAAGAGTTATCAGAAATTTTTAAAGGAGATGAGTTGTATTTAAGAGGCGAGTATCGTTATCAGTGTTTAAATCCCTAATTTCCTTCACTGTGAGTCAGATACTTTATTAATTAGCTACTAGCTTAATGGCTCACACTTTGCTATATCGATTAGGCCAAAATACTATACATTGAAGTCACCCTTGGTGGGTTATTGTTTGTGCAACCAAGCCATTGCCATACAGTATCACTTGGGAGACATGGCTCACCACTCCATCCCTTTAGCTGCTCAAAAGAGTTGATAAGAACAGCTAACCCATCCACTGTTTCAACAAATATCCACCTCAAAAATCATGCAAAATGCACAAAGAAACACAATTAACATATCAAGAAAATAAAGCTACTTACAGTCATCCTGTGAAGTTCCTACAGTGACAAGAGAATCACTAGCAGTGTACACTTCAATGGCACTAATAATTGGTGGTAATGTAGAATCAAATGTTGGAACTAAGGCAACATTCAGAGGACCAAAAGATTGAGTATTTATCATATATCCAGTACAGTTTTTGTACTGTGGGGTGATTGTAAATTCCAATAAATCATTTACGTATAGGTCAAATTTCCTTGTAGCATCTTCAGCTATTTCTGTGAAATATACCTCAACATGGTCAAAGCGATTCATTTTGTTGAATGTAAAAGGCAAAATAATGGATTCAGTTGTAAATGGAGCTTGCACAGCTTGAATTATTGCCTTATCAGGAGGTTCATTCACAGTTGTATAATCCAGGGTAGTGAAATTGGCTTTCACTGCATCTAGTCCTGATGGTGTCATTGGCTTCCATATGCGATTCAAACTATCATCAGGACTCCTGCAAGTCAATAGAACGAAGTTTTAGTTATATGCACATTTTTATATATTGTTGCAAAAAGCAGTTTGAAATTGTTGCTTATAGTCTGTTTGGCATTACTATTAAAAAAATACCATATTGAAAATAGTTTCTTACCCAAGAATATAGTTTTAAAATTTGGTAAAAAGAGTACTATACAGTTTCTTACCCAAGAATCAAATCAGTGCCTCCATAATTGTATCGGTAGGCTTTAATCCAAGCTATATCTTTACTCATAATAGCATAAGAATCATTAGGAATTGCCCAAATTTCTAGCATGGAAATAAAAGGGAATTGCAAATCCTGAGTGCGAGCCAAACACACGCTAACATTACTTCCCTTGCTTATGTACATTAATTCATGGAAGATAGTATCAGTCGAGGAAGTTTCAACAGAAATCCATTTGTTTCCATCAAATTCAAGATCAAAGATTGGTGGGTTGTTGAGACCATCATAGTTTCCATAGTGAAACATAGTTCTAATAAAGTACCTGTCAATTGTTGGTGCAGGCAAATTGTAACAGTTCTTGTTCTGTTCTTTAAAGACACGAAGTGTCTTTAATTGGTCTAATACTGTCTTGCTGTTTGGAGATATCCATTTGTTTTCCCCTGTTTTAATGAAACCATCATCTGTCTGCCAGACAGGTCCATTTTCATCATTGTGATTCATTTGTGCTCCACAGTCGATTCTCACCCAATTTCTTATTTCTATGCATAAATAAAAAGCAAGAATTTATAACCTAGCTGATACAAATTGAATTTCAGGTTTTGATGTGAGATATCAGACTTTATTTGGTAAGCCGTAATAAAATGAAATGTATACTAAAATACATTTGATTACGTTATTTTACAATTCATTTCATTACGGCTTACCAATGTATCATCAATTCTTTCACATTTCAACAATCCAAATTTGAAAGAAACAAGTGTTTCTATTGACACTGCAACCTAGAATCATTAGGCTAGTAGTTCAATAATCTATTGCCTGCATTTTAGAATAAAAATAAAATATTCAAACTGTGATAACGCATTCTCTTTAAGATTTTTTTTTTGAAAAAGTACAAAAAATACTATGAGGATCGACCTTTTTACATTTTGGGGTATGTGGAATTTGTTTTGATAAAATGGAGTATGTAATTTATACCATTAGCAATTTGGGATCTACAACGCTAATACCGTTAGTGTTTGGCGTGACACTTATGTAGCAATTGTGACACTTATGCCACGTTTTAATACTTTGAATCTCAAATTGCTAATGGTGCAAATCACAAATCCCATTTTGTAAAAAATATTTCACAGACTCAAAATGTAAAAGAATCAAACCACATGGTATTTTTTTTGTACTTTCTCCAAATTTTTATCTACCAAAAACAATTGACTTTATAATCTATTCGATTTTATTTTACTTAATCCCAATTTCATGGTCACATATTTAACACTATTACATGAATCCGATTCTTATTTCATCCCAAAAAAGCCATCTTTTATACTTTTCAGTGATCATTAATGAAACTAAATCTTAGAATTTACATAGGCTATATTTTTATATTAATTTATTTTAACTAAGTTAGGCATAGAATGGAGATTCTAGTTTAATATGTTATAGTCTAGATGAATGAGTTAAGTGCCATACCTTGAGATAGGGTGGCTTTGAGAACAAACAAAATTAAGAGGAAGAGGAAGAGGAAGAACTTTGCCATAGATGATTTTGTATAGTTCTGCTAGTAAAAACTTGAAGTGGGTTTTGAAGGATATATCATTTAATTAACTGTTATAATAAGGATCTTTAGATGGATTTTTTAGGAAATTAGATACAGTGAATGAAAAAGCTAATGGGGCTCACACGTTTTGATGATTATAAGACAATTAAGGTATTTTTCTTTCTTTCTTTGTTTTAATATTGGATGAATTATGGCAGTTAATGTTTGTTAATTTCTGTATAAAACAAAAATTTCATTGTATTAACAAATGTGGTGATAACAACATATATTGAGGTTATCATTAATGAGTTGTTTTTTAATAAATTTGATTTAGACTGAAATTTAAAACTCGAACTCAAAGCCTTAATCTTGTACAACTGTGAAGATGTAACTAGCATTACTAAACTAAAGGCTAGATCATTGGTAATTACTAATTAATGAGTTGTTTTGAGTGCAATGTTTGAACATTGTTGCATCCATTGATTAACTATATTAAGCCTATCATTTAATTTGAGTTAATCTTGGTGTGATAATGAGAGATACGTGGTAGCTTTTTTATTATTATTATTCTCTAATCTTGCTCCACAGGAGAAATCTTAGGTGGACCTAGTCCACCACGTCAGATTATGAACTGTCCAATCATGATCTTTCATGTTAAACAGTAACTACTCCATAAGGTGAATATAGAAATTAACTACCTGAATTATGGGATCTGTATTGTAATTAATACGTCTACGTGTTAGATCATCATTGGTAGTTTATAATCTGACGTGGTGAACTTAGTTCACCTAAGAATTTCTCTGCTCATAGGAATGATTAATCAACAATATATTTTTATGCGGTTTGGCATATACGTTACGGAAACTAAACAATGTCTAGTTCATCAAATATGACAAATATATATATTTATTCTATATTTTTATATCTACGGTTGAAATAGAGAGAATGTAATTAGATAAAAAAAATTCACAAAATAATTTAAGAAATTAATTTTGTTTTAAAATTTCTCATTAGATTTTATTTGAATAAAATTTTCATTTAATATGATATTTATTTAATATATTAATAATTATTTTATATGATTAATTTGAAAGGTCTTAAGTATAATCTATTAGATATAATAATAATTATAACTAGAATATATAAGTACAAAGTAGTTTAAGTTTAAAACAACAATTGCTATTGCTATTTTTTATTTTCTATTCATTCATGATATGATCTAATCGATTCAATCATGATACTAAGAGAAAAAACATTTACTCTGATACAAAATATAAGACAAAATAACTATTTATTTTATCTTATTTCATATTATCTATCTCAGCATATTATCTATTCTTCGTTGTTAGGAATAAATGATTAAAAATAAAAAGAGTTAAAAAATTGGTGGCCTAATTAGATTGGTTGGTGACAACCAATTTGGACTAAATTGGTTGGTGACCTAATTAAATTGGTTGGTGACAACCAATTTGGACTAAATTGGTTGGTGAAAATTATGTGGCAATTAGACCAACCAATTTGGACCAAATTGGTTGATGGATGCATATAAAAAGCATTGAGAGGAAGGCTAAAATATAGCACAAGAATAAGTAAAATTCTTTATATTTAAAGAGTTTAGAAAGTTTGAGAAAAATTCTCTTGGATATATTTGGGATTTTTGGGTGTGAGAAAAATATTGTGAGTATATGTGGTTGTAACAATTTTCACATATTGAATATTTTTCTCTGGTTGTCTTTGACAACACCGTAGTTTTTTCTTCTTTTGGGAGTTTACACGTAAATTTCTTATGTTATCATTCTTCCATTATTTCTTTTATTATTCTTACATAATTGTGATTTGGAGGAAATTTGATTAATTAAATCAGATTTCCCAACAAGTGGTATCAGAGTTTCGGTTACGTGTACGTTAACTGTTTGTTTGTATTGTGCAAGAAAAATGTCAGGCATCAGAGTTGATATTGAGAAGTTTGATGGGAGAATTAATTTTGGCTTGTGGCAAGTACAAGTCAAGGATGTGTTAATCCAATCTGGATTACATAAGGCTTTGAAGGGGAGACCGACCCTTGTGTCCAGCGAAAAAGATTCAGAAAAATCCAAAATGACTAACGAAGAATGGGAAGAGTTAGACATGAAAGTTGCAAGTCAAATACGTCTCTGTCTAGCAAAAAATGTTCTTGCCAATGTAATTGGATTGTCTACTACAAAAGAACTGTGTGATAAGCTGATGGAGTTGTACCAAACCAAAAATCTTTCAAATAGGTTGTATTTGAAAGAGCAGTTTCATAAATTGCAGATGGAAGAAGGTACAAAAAATTTCAGACCATCTGAGTGTTCTTAATGGAATTGTTTCTGAGTTGGAATCTATTGGAGTGAAAATTGATGATGAAGATAAAGCTTTTGCGACTCATCTGGTCTCTTCCGCCTTTCTACAAACACATGCAACCCATTTTGATGTATGAGAAGGATAATGTGAATTTCTCAGAAGTTGCTAGCAAGTTAATTTTTGAAGAAAGAAGGCTGAATGATGAAGGTAACAATTCTACTGAAAATTCAGCACTAGTAGTGAACGGTGATTGGAAGAAGAAGAAGAACTCCATGAAGAAACATGTTACATATTGAGGGTATGGGCAATCTGGGCATGTGAAGAAAAATTGCCAAAATGGTGGAGCTGATTCGGCTAGCAGCTCCAAATTTAAAGACGCCACCAATAATGTCTTCCATGATATGGGAGATGATGAGCTCTCTCTATAAGAAGTTGTGTATGTCCTCATGACATGTTGCTACCTACAAAGTTGCCATGAAAGAGGATGTGATTGGTAGCGAGTCCACAGGTTTTCACATGGGCATTGGCTGACGGTTATGCAAAGTGTGTAGTGGAATTGTTGTCGATGGCTAATGAACTTCTTGGAAAGTCAGCATGGAAGTTGCACCATAATTTATTAGCAGGTTTTTTCGACATGAGCCGAGATGAAATTCTTAGAATTGGTGAATTAATTCTAAGTGGGTATGCTTTTATTGTGGAGTATGATAAATTCTTGTAATTTAGAATTATGATTGTCGGTGTTAGACAGTGTTGTAGTAGCTGTATGTTTTATTTTTAATCATGGTGGAGATTGTTAGGAATAAATGATTAAAAATAAAAGGAGTCAAAAATTAGTGGCCTAATTAGATTGGTTGGTGGCAACCAATTTGGACTAAATTGGTTGGTGGCAACCAATTTGTACTAAATTAGTTGGTGGCCTAATTAAATTGGTTGGTGACCAAATTGGTTGGCAATTAGACCAACCAATTTGGACCAAATTGGTTGATGGATGTCTATAAAAGGCATTGAGAGGAAGGCTAAAATATAACACAAGAAGAAGTAAAATTCCTTATATTTAGAGAGTTTAGAAAGTTTGAGAAAAATTCTCTTAGGTGTATTTGGGATTTTTGGGCGTGAGAAAAATATTGTGAGTA
>CATKHJ010950605.1:0-32406 GCA_949750685.1 Vernicia montana
TGTGAAGAAACTATAATAAAAAGCCTTGGGAAGGGAATTCATGAAACACTTATAATAAGAAGTAAGAACTATAGAAAATGAAAAAGAGATCACTGGTGCAAGCAAAGATGAAATTAATATGCTTTTGCAATTTGTATGAAGCATATTTAGGCTTTTGAAGGAAGCAAAGTATCTTTCCTTTTTCTCCCTTTTCATGTACCAAATTGTCAAGTTATTTCCATTTCTAATTAATCAAATCCTCTCCGTCTCTCTAACTTAAAAAAAAAAAAAAACCAAAATTTGTATTTGATTGGGATTGAATTGAGCCTTTTGGGTTTTGGAATGTTACCATTTCTTTCTATAACTTCCTTTACACATTGAAGTAGTAAGGAAATTGGAATGTTTGTTTTGATACTTTATCCATTTTTGAATTATACTGAGTTGCTTTGTTGTGGGGGGTTTATTAATCTGCTATTAATTTAGAGGCAGCTAAGGTTTATTATTAGTGCAGAATAATCATCAAAATCAGGGAGGTCTATTATAGCTTGTGCTAGAAATTTAGAATATCCTAAGGAAGGTATAATTGTATAAGCATGTTGTTCTTCTTAGCCCCGTTGTCTTTCTAATATATATGATAATTTAGATAAATTCGAGAGAATCAACCTTAAAAATTAATTTTTATGCAACATTTTTATTTATGACTATTTAAAAATAATAAATAATTATTATATTTATATTTTAAAAATATTACAAATATTTATTAAAAAATTAAGTGTTAGTCATTAATAAATTCGAGAGACTAAAAATATTAAAGTTTTAAACAACAAATCAAATTTTAGGAGAGTTAAAAGTAATTTGCCTTTTTATTTAGTGCAAGTGGATTGTGGAGTTTGGTAAACGACTACGCGTTCACTGTGTGATTGGATCGACAAGGGTGTCGTTTTCACTTGCCAGCAAACGACATTCTTTCCACCAACTCCAAACTCCCACCACAAACTTTCCCCGCTCTTTTTCCCCCCAACTTCAAAGCCCCTCACTCTCTCTCTACAAACCCTAATAACTCAAGAAAAAGAAAATGCGAAAATGGCAATCACAGAAGAGCAGAGACAGAGAGCAGAAGCGAATCGATTGGCAGCACTAGCAAAGAGAAAAGCTTTCACGGAATCTATCATTAACCACCAACAACAGGAGCGGCAAAATCCATGGAGGCTCTTCAAGTGCCGAAAGCTCTCTCGCGACCTCGCTTCTACTACCCGTTACCCCAAGTCGCCACCACCAGTTCTGCTCAACCCAAATTCCAATACCCATTTGGACCAAAAGTTCCGAGTCCGCCTCGAAATCTGCTCTCCTGACTCATTCTCTGTCACTCCAGTGGCTATTAAGGGGTTTGCGTATCCGGGGGAAGAGGAGTGCTTGACTAGATTAAACTGTTGCTTATCTGATGTAAGTGAGGTTTTTAAAATTTAAACTTTCTTTAATTGTTATTATTTTTTTAAGCTTAATTTTAGCTTTGAAAAAGTGGCAGAAAATGAGAGGAAGCGATAGCAAATGGGGCTTTTGAGAATTGAGTTTCTTAATGGAAAGTAAAATATTTTAGTTTAATTGTTGTGCTTTGTCTAATTTCATAAATTTTTTCTCTGTCTAATTTCATAAATTTTTTCTTCTTATTGTTATTATCTTGATAAATGATGACAATGGAAGGAATGGTAGGAAATTTTGCTTAAGTGGGTAATTTGAGAATTGTAGTATTTGCTTAAGCAGCTCAACAGAATTAGAAAAATAAAAGAAGGGAAAGACTGATGTTTTGGAAATAGTTTGTGTTTGGTCCTTATTTATTTATTTATTTTGTAATTTCACTTTTTGTCAGTGATAACAAAGTGGACCATAACTTTTAAAGGGTGTTACTTTGTTGATGAATATTCAATTTAAAATGGATCTTGACGGCATGATTTCAATGGATTCCTGTTACCGTTCAATTCTTTAGGTTCAAATTTCACAGAGAAACAATTCAATCTTTAAAAGAGATGTATTGCTGGATTATTTAAGTTTGTTTTTGTTTTAGGTAATGCCATCACACTACACACAAAATCACGGAGGTGGAAAGGCCTGTGTATATAAGCTCAGAGATTATGATGCAGTTTTGTCCTGTTTAAAGAACTACAAGGGCATTGAAATTCAGAAGATACCTTTTGGCACATTGAATGTTATCCAAAGACTTTCACATTCCTTTGAGACTGGGCGATGGGAACCACTCAGGCCTGAACATTTGACTGATGAAGAGGTTGATGAATTGATTGGGAAACTGCCAAGAAAGTTATTGGATGTGCTCTTGCCCTTCCAACTGGATGGTTTAAGATTTGGTTTGCAAAGGGGTGGTCGGTGTCTTATTGCAGATGAAATGGGTCTTGGAAAAACACTCCAGGTAGGTGTTTAAATGATAGAATGTCATTGATTCTTATGTAAAGCTTGAATTATGTAGTAGCATTGTGGTATGGATGCCTGCTTAAACCCACTGTTTTTGTTCCTTTTTGGTCCTTCATGGCCTCAATATGGGTGCCCTATAACAACATTGTGTAAGAGTTAATGGTCATTGGTCTTGGCGATTGTCCTATTTGGGTAAAAGAGCAGATATCTAGGCATGTTAGCCAATTAACATACAAATATGCATAATCAAGAATGCTTATTCTGGTTTCTGAGTGTACTAGAAGAAAAAATATTTTTGCCTCAATGCATTTTGGAAATTCTCATAAGTTGGCATAAATGTATAACTCTTTTAATATACTGGATTTGTTTTCAGGCAATTGCTATTGCAGGCTGTTTCATAAATGAAGGTCCTATACTTGTTGTTTGCCCAGCTATTTTGCGATTTTCATGGGCTGAAGAATTAGAGCGATGGCTGCCTTCTTGTTTGCCTTCTGAGATTCACCTTGGTATCGTCTTTGCATTTTATCCTTTGTTTTGTTTTTCTCATCATGATCATTGTTTTTCTCTTGCCTGCCTAGCTGGGGGTGAGGGAGGAGCAGGGTAGGATAGGGATTTGGGCAAGGAGAGAGCATAATTTAGGAGACTCAATGGTTTACTATAATATGGTTTAAGTACTCCGGTGCACATTCATGTTCCCAGTTTTAGTAACTTCATAATTTTTAACTGTCTTAAGTCTTTTATGCATGCAAATTGTTGAAGTTGATTATATCGAACAAAAAATTGAAAAATAGATTTAGAAATACCAAGTCAAATAAGTTGCACAACTATTAAAATGATATTATTTTCCGAGTAATTTTTTGTCTATTTGTTGGTCTTTGATTAGTTTTCTCCATTCTCATTCTGCTTTGAGACAATGTCTTAAATCAATATGTTCTCATTCGATTCCTCAAGTTCCTTTTTATCATTTTCTTTTTTGGGCTTCATTAGAAGGCCAAATTGGTTGTGGGCTACACGATAGGAGGTCACTATCCCCCTTCCATATGTCCCACTGTAATGTTGGATTGGAAGACTCTAACTTGAGACTTGTTACTGTCCACACCATTAAGGGTAACGAGGAGACCAGTCAGCTAGGCCTGATTGCTCATCCTCAGGTTCTTTTGTATTTCTAATGATACATATACATATACACCTATTTGTATCTATATACACCTATTTGTATCTATATATTTATACTTTAATATTTACATGCATATAATGTAGATTAGCCACTTGACTCAGAATCTGAGTACAAGTTGTATTCAGAGAGTATACCTTTGTAGCAAGGTTATGCAATTGTTTCTTTTTTGAAACAGATTAACAGAATACGAAAAGGTTTTGATTTTAACTGCATATTACATTTTTTTATGAATTCCTCATATATTCCATATTATATATTTTTTTTCCTGCAGTTATGATTTACAGTTTACACAATTCAAATAAGGGAACCCAAAAAAAGGGTTCTTTCATGGAGTTTGAATTGTCATTTTTTATTTTTGTAACTCTATATATTAGAGCTAACAAATCATCAAGACACCATCTTCTTTCCTTGCCCTTGATTTTTGGACCAAATTTCAAATCTTTTTATTGCAGCAGGAACTGATTGCTATCTGTATCACTTACAAATTTTTTAACTCAGTTTTTGGTCATCAAAACAATCCTGCAAATCTTACAAGATGTCCAAGAGTTGTGGTGATTTCTTATACAATGCTTCATCACCTGCGAAAGAGCATACTTGAGCGAGAATGGGCTCTCTTGATAGTTGATGAATCTCATCATGTGCGTTGTTCAAAAAAGAAGTCAGAACCAAATGAGGTAATCTTTTGTTTTATATAGTCTATAATTTCTATATGTGTGTGTGTGTGTGTGTTGGCATTGTGTCATGAATGACTTGTGATTCTGATACGGAACTTCTGACGTCAGGTAGTTCTTTTTATGCTCCGGAGTGTGTAAGCATGTGCATACACCCTGATTTATACTGGGTGAAATGGTGTGCTTGACAAGAATTAGTAAGAAATTGACATTGTTAAGATGTACAATTTTTTTTTGGTTTAGGCTAGATGGAAATACTTGGACCAATTTTTGGTGCAGTGCAGTTATTTTTAAATCGATTAAGAAATGTCTAAATGGTACATTTTTAAGATCATGTAAATAGGTGTTGGTCATGGTATCCATTGGTTTTATAGATACCTAAAGACTTTGAATCAAAATACAATATTTTTACCTGAAGATTTCATTACTGCCAAAGTATTAGTCTTAATTAACATAGATAAAGCAGTAATCATAATGGTAGAATCATAGAGTGAAAACTAATCGATGCAACTTAAAACCAGGTCTTTATTGCCATCGCCCTAGAGCTGGTCCCTGTTTAGGAAGACTGGAAGAGAGGAAAAAGAATTGATATTAACAGACTGTGTCTCACCAAAGAACTAAAGTTAGAAGGAATTTAAGCTTCAAATACAAGAACTGGAAATTTTAAATCAGAATATTTTCTTATTCATAAAAAAAAAAAAAATAAATAATTTTTTTCTTAAATAACTACTATATGGTGCTGATAATGATCTGAAGCCTTGTTTTTAAAATGCTGTTCGACTGTTGTGGGGGAAACTTAAAAAATACTTAATATTATTTGCATTTGAATTTATAGGTATAAGAAATTTCCACATAGGTAGCAAGTAAACCTTTTTGCTCATAGCCAATCCACTAAGGCAGTTGGTTACTAGGTTCTGCTAACTTTTACTTGGGAATTATATTCTGTAAATGAGAAAAATTGTTATAGATTGGTTTCAATTTTTCTTATGAAATCTGATATTGACCAATTCTTTTTGGAACCTTTTCACGTATTTAGACAATAATATTCATTGGACTCAGCTAATATATGAATATTGTTGTCATAAGTGGTCATTGTACCACCAGAAGAGAAGCTTGGCACCTACTGGCTTCTATTTGGGGCCTGTCATCTGAGGAACTCAAATGTGAATAATTATGTGTATTTTAGATTTTTCTCTTATGATAAACCTGCTGAAATATTGTGACACTGCATAGAGTGAAACATGGGAAGTACTCATTTATTCATATTTATGCCCCATTTAATTTGCTTTCTTCTGCAATTGAATATTTTTTTAGTGGCAGATCGTTTCTTGTGTTGACAGATAAAAGCTGTTCTTGATGTGGCAGCAAAGGTTAAACACATAGTTCTTTTATCTGGGACACCTTCTTTATCCAGGTTGTAGCGCCTTTTTTTGAAGCAAAATGGAATCAGTCTTTTAATTCCATATTGATATTAAATTATCTTTGAATTGAGACGGTGTTCCTTATCCATTTCTATTTATGCCTCTGCCTTTATTAACATTTTCCAAGTTTCTTTTGGATTACTATTAGAAATGCATTTTAATGTGTTATTTGTGTGAATTCCTAGGTGATCATAGGCCGTACGACATTTTTCATCAGATAAATATGTTATGGCAAGTTTGCTTCATATCTTACACTGTTGTCTTTCTCAAGTTGATCAATTTGGATCATATTTCTTAACATTGCTTCTATTTTTTAGGCCTGGCTTACTAGGACAGACCAAGTATGATTTTGCAAAAACTTACTGTGCAGTCAAATATGTCCGGACTTCTGAAGGGAAAAGTTTCCAGGTAACTTTTAATCATCATATAGACTATATGATTTCTTAAAGACTTTCTCCACTGCATTGGATTTAAATTTGTCGTAAAATTTTCTTATGCTTACAGATAAAAAAAGATTAACTTTTCTTAGTCAGTTTTGGGAGGTGATGTGGGTTATGTGACTAAAAACTCATGGGCCATAGTATAAAGCTCTGCGCCTTTTGTCTACATATATTCTCTTTTGCTTATTGACTGTCAATATTGATGTTTAGAGATATTTAATGAAATCTTAATCACAGGATTTCTCAAAGGGCATTCGCTTGGAGGAACTAAACATGTTACTTAGACAAACTGTTATGGTATGCTCTTTCTTTTGATATCGTTAATGCTATGTGGACTATTACCCATGCACTGTTATCTTTTCTTTTTTACTTTTCTGAAAAGTATCAACTGTGGGGGGGATTGGGTTAGACCTATGCAGTATATCCAAGATGGCTATAACTGTGTTCTATATTATTCTCTCATTTTTTAAGTTCTTTTAGCACATTAAAGTTTTTCAGAATGCCTGTATTGTAAATTCATTTGTATCAAATAAATCATGTGAGGAGTTATGGTTTAACCATTAAATATTGGGAAACAAACAGAAAAGTGCTTTGCAGAGAATAGGGGTGGAGATCAACAACTATTATGAAAATCAGCCTTTTGTTGTCTGGTCCTACTCTTGTCTTCACATAAACATGGTCTATTTGACTATGGTTTATCAACAATCTCCCTGAAGATATCTATGTAATATACCACTTAATTTTACATACTGCCAATGGTTTGTTGGCCAAATGGTACTTCCTTCCTTGATTAGAGAATCCTCAGTTAGAGAGATAGAGAGAGATAGAGAGATGTGGCAAGCATCTGCTTGTGTTTTAAGTGATTAAATTTTTTGTAATATTGGTCATGTTTCCTATTGAGAAATTCTCATTCATAGGTGCATGTTTGACTGTTTTGTTACTGTTGATAATATGTGTGCTTGCATGTGAGTGTGTGAGGGAGAGAAAACAAGAGAAGTTTGCTTCTCTAAGTAGTCAAATTTTCTTTCAAGTAATGATTCTATGCGGTGTTGCTCGTGTTTTATATTGAGAAAGTCTTATTCATAGTTGGATGTTTGTTATTGTAGATAAGACGTTTGAAGAAGCATGTGCTGGAACAGTTACCACCAAAACGTCGAAAAATTATAAGATTGTTGTTGAAGAGATCAGACATAGTCTTAGCAAAGGCTGCTGTTGGGACTATGAATGATGATGCTTCTGAAGGTAATGCAACTTAAACTGTGTGATCTTATCTGGCAGATTAGTCCCATAAATTTGGTTATCGTAAACTGATTAACCAGCATGTCCCATTTTCTGACAAATTGATACATGACCTAGATATGCAAATGAGCCACAAACTTTTTTCCTATTGAATTCCAAATTATTTAGATAACATCTAAATAAACTAAGCAAACTGTCATACAAAATGTTGATGAGATGCTTATGTTGTGGGTTTTTTATTCTCCTTTCAAGTTCTTAGCCTGGTAATAAGTTCAAAGCATAGTTGAGAGGTAGCTACCAATTAATGGGTGAACAGGCTGTGCTTTGGTTTATGTTTCATTTATATGGGATTCTGCATACCTCTTACCCTAGTCCATTTTCATTTTCTCTCAGGTAGTGGATCTTGTTGCAGATCAAGCCAACTCTCCTTTCAAGAGCTCGGTATTGCAAAACTCTCTGGGTTTCGTGAATGGCTTTTCATTCACCCACTCTTCTCAGAGTCAGATAGTGTAGCAGAATTGGATGTAAACTCCAATTCTCAAAAAATGATAATTTTTGCTCATCACCACAAAGTCCTTGATAGAGTGCAGGTTAGATGCTTTTATCAGTTCTTCCTCTTTTCAGCATCGAACATGTCTTGACTGAAAATGACAAATGTCGATTGCAATTACTCCTAGGAAAATACAGTGTAACATTGTAACCTTGCCCAAATTGACTGAATTCTGGGTTATTGTTATTTCCACACTGCCCAAATTCCAGGTTATTCTTATTTTTCATTCATCTCTCCTCTTCTCCCCTTCCCTTAACTAGGCTTTTATACTAGCGTGGGTAATTGACAAGAGATTTCCTATAATTTCAAGAAACATCCACCTCTCTTGAATTCATAAAATGCTTTATATCTAGCTTTGGGTGTGGCAACTGAGGTATAGGATTGTTTTGTCATAAAGATCACCTAATATTTTGCTCTAAACTAATAGTTCCTTATGCATTTCTGAGTGGACATGACAAATTTAAAATTTTTCCTGCCCTTAATGGATTTTATGTTATTGAACTTGTTTCTGCATTTTGGCCTCGGATTGGCTTTAAAGCTAGTGTTATATGATGTCTTTATGCTAGTCCTAATATAAATTTATGGCTTTGAATTGTTCAGGAGCTCATATGTGAAAAAGGGGTTGGATTTGTTCGCATTGATGGAAACACACTTCCCAGAGATAGGCAATCGGCTGTACTGTCATTCCAATCGTCAAATGAGGCTAGTATCACATTTTTTTTTTTATTTTCATTTATTTGATTTGGCTACAACAGAAAATGGGACGTGTCCCATTTGATCACATAATTGTATGTGTCCAGAATGATGAATTTTTAACCACTAAAAATGCAGCCCCTAACATGTCTTTGTTCACCAGGTTAAGGTTGCAATAATTGGCATAACTGCTGGTGGTGTTGGACTTGATTTCTCTTCAGCCCAAAATGTTGTGTTCTTGGAGCTGCCACATTCCCCATCACTGATGCTTCAGGTCTGACTTGTTTGTTTTATTTAGCTTTGGAGAATTTTATTGTTGAAATTTGAAGGAAGTGTCTTGACAAAATCTTTTATTTACAAATAAGGAACTGGCATGTTACTTTTTATATAACCTTGCTTATTGAGAATGACTTAACTATAAGTCCTTTTTGTGGCTGTGCAATGTTTGCTCATCAACATTGTTTCTGTACTTGTCTCCAGTGGATTCCAAGTAGTTTTCTTTTCTTTTTATTTTTTTCCTGATTTAGTCTCTGGATGCCAACCTCTTGGTAGTTACCTTTCTGTCTGGATAGCTTCAAGTGTTTAATAGGATACACTGACAAGGAAGCATACCTTTTTTGATGGACGAGATTTGCAATGGGAAATTTGGTTGAGTTTATAGCTCCAAGTAATTAGACTATGCCCATTCACTGATTGGACATAACCATCCTTTGGAAGTTGATATGGATAAGTGGAGAGACAATAAATTATAAAGCATATTGAGGGGAAATAGAAAAGAAGAGCATGTTGATTGTTGAAATGGTATTTTCTACAAAATTTGATCAGAGAATATGCTAAATGGACAAAGGGCTCAATTCAAAATAGTTTAGACACCAGAGTTGTCAGGCCAATCAGACAAGCATTATGAACTTCTCAGATTGGATATGGAGAAAATACAATAGAGATATATTGATATGAGTTTTTGTCTAATTTTATGTGGCAGAGCAGAGATATGCTAATAAATTTCTTCTGTAAAGATATTAGATATAAAATAGTTGCAATTTTTTGTAATAAAAAGTAAACTAACGAGCATCATCTTGTGTAGTAACTCCCGCTTTTGTTACAGTTATATTCCTATGATGAACCTAAAAAGAATGTCCATATTCTTTTTTATATACTCAAAAGTGTATTTGTTGCTTCAAGGTTAGGGATTGTGTTTTAATGATTAAAAATCCTCTCTCTCTCTCTCTCTCTCCTCTGAATTTTGGGCATTTTAATAATTCTTTCATTCCATTATGGCGTATCAAATAAAGCTTTATTGTCTCAGGGAATATCCATCTTGAATACTGATTTACTGTATTAATTTCCATTGCTCAAAAAAATAACCATTGACACTATTTCCAAACTACCACTGTTAAAAAATACTATGTGATGATCATTGTTGAACCTAATTTTTCATGATTTCCTTCCTATATTTGGTGATCATTTCTAAATAGAATACTGTGGTGTTGTTTAATATTAAATTTCCTATGCGTTACTGATTGTTTACTAAATTGGTTGTTACAATATTTTACACCATCCTTTTTTTTTTTTTTTTTTTCCTGTTTTTCCATTTTTTTAGCAGAAAAGGGTGTTGTGCTCCAAGGGGTGGGGTATGGGACATTGGGCCTACACTCTACACTCTATATTTTTTTGAGGAACCACATTCTAACAATGCTTTTGGTTGTGTATTTTCATCTATTTTTCGTGGTCTTTTACTTGCAATCTTTGATGTTTCTCCTTTGAACATATTATTGAAGGCTGAGGATAGAGCTCACAGGAGAGGGCAAACAAATGCAGTCAACATATACATCTTCTGTGCAAAGGTGCACATTGCTCTTGTAAATTAGTTTTGTTATAATTTTCTAGACATTTATTTTCTCTTGAAATTGTATGTAAATACGACTTTTTGATATGCAGGACACTATGGATGAAAGACATTGGCAATATTTAAACAAGAGTCTGCATCGTGTTTCTTCCACTACAAATGGAAAATATGATGCAGTGCCAGAGATAGCAGTATCTTTTCTTTCTTTCTTTCTTTCTTTCCTCTTTGTTTGTTGTTGGGACTTAATTTCTTCTAGATAGCTTATGTTTTTCTCTTGCTAACAGAATATGCCATGGCATTGAGTTATAAGTTCAAATTACTTATAGAAAACCTCCCTCAACATCATCTTGCTATCCATTAATCTGACAGTTATTCAAATTCTCCTGTGTGATCTGAATTATGGATAAGCATCATCTTTTTTCTTTTAGTTTCTATTTATTATAATAGTTAGTAGTTGAGCATTCCACAACTCTGTGAAAGACACATATTGGTAGAAAGCTCTTATTTGAAATTGATTTTATGGGTGCTTTTGATATTTGTTTCTTATAGTTTTTTTGTTGTTATTCATGTGGTCGTTTGTTGGGGTTTTGGTTTTTTATTTATTCTACAAGGTTTAATTTCGTTAATCTGGCTGGCAGGTTGATGGTGTTTCTTATTTAGAAACAACTGGTAAAACTGATCAAAATTCTGACAATCAAGTTTCAGAGGAAGCCTCATCCAGTGAGCTTTCTCCTGTGAAATTTAAGAAGCTAACAGATTTTGGCACAGCACTCAATGCACAGCCTTTTGAAGTTGAAATCCATGATGAAGCAGCTGGCATGTTACTTGATAGATCCAAAGAACACTCTAGTTCTGGTGCCAGCACAGTTCAAACAGATGACTTTCAGCTTAAGGTGTAACTTATAAATTAGAGTTTGTTTTTCTTTTTTAATGGATTTCTTCCTCTTTGATTTGTTTAATTTTGCTTTTCCCATGAACTGAATATTTAAATTTCATAGGTAGAGGAGTCTAGTTTGGTTCTTGATCAAGAACTGTACAATTATTTTGTTGCAAGCGAAAACCTAGAGACAAATGTTTCAGAAAGTGAAATTGGCTCTCATAATGGAGTTTCTTCTTCTTTGCCGGCTAAAGGAAATGGAGGCAAGAATCAGTCAGAACAGGTATGACTCGGATGTGTTTTGGTTTTTTCAGACAGAGGTGACTATTTTTTTCCTTCTTATTTATATGCAGAGAATTGTTTAATGAATATGAAAATGCAGGAACAAAAGTTTTGTCCACAAACAACAGAAATAGATGCCACTGGATCTGCTCAGGAAAATGAAGCTGATGAATCTTTCTCCAACCAAGTATATTCTCTGCGCTTTGAGGTATAACAATGAAAATGAACGGGGAGATTTGCACTTGGTTTCCCTTTTTGCTTTGTACATTTGAAGCAACTTAATTTCAGTATGAAGTGGCTTTTGGTTATTTTCTTTCTAATAGATGTTTACAAAGTTACAAAAATCTATTTCTACTACATTTTCTGTCTTTCAGAGTTTTTGCTGTAGCCTTAAGCTGATTTACTTTTCAAATTCAGTAATTTGATTTGTGTATGCATATACTTGTATGTTTCTACTCCATTCGTGTGTGTATATTGTGATATGTATTTAACTTGTCCTGCAACTAGTATATTCCAAGGTTTAAATGTAAATCATACAATTCTACAAGGATTTAGACATAAACTTCAAACTGTTTGGTTCCATACATTGTAACTGATGAGTGACAGTTCTGTTGGCTTTTGGAGGGTTTGTTAAGAACAAATTTAAGATTTGGGCAGGCAACCTATTGCAATTCACTTACAAATTAATTGTATTAAAATTTGATTGGCTTCTTTAATGCTTTCCACCCCTTTCCCTCTGCCTTGGAAACATCCTATGCATAGATCACTTGGTCAAATCAATGGTTAAGGGAGAGACCATTTAGAAGTTTTAGTTAAATTAGTATTTACATGACTGGGTCCACTGATGACTAAAGTTCAATGAATTTAAGCTTGTGGCAAAGCAGTTTCTTTTTAATATTTACTTACACCATTGGAGCTTATTACTCAAGCAGTGTCCTCCATTTTGATATGTTATCAGTCTGTTTTTTTGGTGTTCCAAGGATTATTGATGTCACATGTAGAATTTTCAAATATTCGGTAATCTTTCTTCAAATGGGCATTACATCCTTTCGCATTCACACACTGTACTGAAGTTGTCTTAAAAGAATTAGATGCATTACTCCTGGAACAAAATCTGGTGGCTGTAAGCACAACCATTCTGCAATTGGACTTAGGCATCCAAAAGATTAGCTTGGGGCTGCCCTTTGTTTGCTCTGAGCAAGTTATGGTTTTGTTACAATCTTTAAGAAAAGATATGAAACCATTTAGTAGGATTTAGCTTTGGATAATGGCTTTTTTACCTGCTGTTCAGGTGAGTAAATATACTGGGAGGATTCACTTGTATTCCTGCATTCTGGGGACAGACTCACGACCACGACCATTATTTGAGAATTTCCGACCAGAGGAGCTTGAGTTACTCAATTCTTCTCCAGCCATTGATAACAAGGAAACGACTACTAGAACATTCAAGGGCAACCCAGCATATAGGCATGCTCTTCTTGCGTTTGTTAATGAGTGGAATAACCTAAGGCCCATTGAGAGAAGGAAATTAGTTGGAAAGACGTTGCAGCTTCCTCTATCTATTGAGTTGTGCTGCTTGAATGAAAATATTAACCACAGCACTGAGGTACGTTCACATGAACTAGTTCTTTTATTCCTCCCCTGTAATGATTTTGAATATCATAACCTAATGATTTTGAATATCATAACCTGCTCATCTTTGATCAGTAGATGTATTGTTACTTTCATGTAGATTCTATTTTTCTTCTAATACAAAGGAAGAACATATTGAAAGAAGCATTACAAATTAAAGAATAGGGCATCCTCCTCTAGCTAAATTAAGAATCAAAAGGAATATAAAACATTATAAAGCTCTCTAATAGTTTGATATCAGCTAGAGCTAGAGATACATGTACATTTTTCAATTTCAACTGCTCTTCCAAACTTGGTAGAGTAACCTCTACTGTACATTGTCAAAAAGTCAATTCCTATTTACGAATGGACCAATAAACAGAACAGTGCCACTGTGCCAAAAAGGAGTGGAATTTACTTTTTGCAAAGCATACAGAAACATGCAGTGACAATGCCTTAATAGGCCTTAGCTGTAACAAATTTTTGGTGTTTACCCTATTCTAGGATCAGTGACTGGATAAAAACCTAAAATTTGGAAGGAGCTTAAGCCTTGTATATATAATTAGCCAAAGCAAGAGGAATTTTGTTGGGATGACAAATAAGATGGTAATGAAATGAATTGCCAGAAAATATTGCTATATTCCTTGAAGTCCAGACTCTTCTATATGGTATTGAAGGACAATGAGAAATTATAGCACTGACCTTACTCCCACCATTTAGATTTTTGAATAAAATGAAAATTACATCTTATTGAATTCCCACCGAGATGAGGAAACTTGAAATGGGCACAATGAAAAACGGAAAAGTAATAGAGAGAAAAGGAATTGAAAATGAAACATCAATTCTCTTATCCATGTAGGAAATAATTAATCTATACAATTTTTTTAACCTTAAAATTTGGCTGTGTATGGTACATGGAATGTTTTGGGTAACAATCGTGCAAATCTCTGAAACAGGGACTGCTGAAAGGTGGAAGCAAACGACGCATAACTCCTTCATGTGAGATTAGCTACTCTTTACCATCCAATGCTGTTTGGAAAAAGGTAAATCTATCTGGTAGCTATGGCAAGAAGGAAAAACAATATACGCAGGGTTGGACCCTATTGGATGAGCCACTCTGTAAACTCTGTCAAACACCGTGCAAGTAAGTCCAAATTAATTATCACTTGCTGCTTTTTTGCATCATTCCAATTACTCTGTGTTTTCTTCTCGTAGTTTTTATTTCCCTCTTTTCACCTTTTTTTTTTTTTGGGTTAAATCTGTTTTATACATCTTGTGCATGTAGAGTTGTGCTCCTTTTTTCTTGGCATTCTCATTGTCTTCTACTCACTCTGAAGGTTGTTTACTTTCAGGGGCAGCAATGCCAAGACGCCTGAATTTTTTGAGGATCTCTTCTGTAACCTTAGCTGCTATGAAGAGTATCGCATAAGGACTAGTAGCAGATCCCTTCGACAGGTTTGGACTGGAATTATATCCAACTATATTCAAGTTGAAGGACTTTTTGTTCATTTATTTATTTAGCTTTATTCATTATATCCAGGAGCTTTTTCAAATAGAACATGGGGTTTGCACGAATTGCCAGTTAGACTGTCATAAACTTGTGAAGACCATAAAACCTTTATCACTGGAGAGGCGAAGAGAGTATATTGAGAAAGTAGCACCAAATGTGGCAAGTCGGAAGAAATTGTAAGTCAAAAGTGAATGTTAGTGTCAGTTTCATTTGCTGTTGGATGACGTTAAAGATCTTCTGTCACACTTCATGGGTATATTTAGATTTTGTTGTAACAGCAAACATAAAGATTAGTTATCTAATCAAGACATTACATGCCAGTAGCCACTATACCTTAATAGTACTGCCAAATGGTAATAACTGTTCTGAACAATTTATGTTTATCTGCAGGATTGATAAACTTGTCAATGATCCATCTGAAGGCAATGCATGGCATGCAGACCACATCATTCCTGTCTACCGGGGTGGAGGTACAATAACGTTTTATCTTTGAAATTACTATATATGGACTTACAGCGCAGGAATAATTTGTTTGTCAACTTGATGGATGCTCCACAAATTACATGGAGACTTTTGTCTTTGCATGTTCACCTGCTCATTGGTGCACCAGACGCTGATCAATGCATGTTTTAACTTTATTGTGTAATAAATTTGTGGATTCTATTAGAGCTTGCTATCATTATCCTTACAATATTTTGTGGAAATTGAACTGAGATGTTATGTTTCAGGATGGAAAAAATTCAGAAACAACTGTAAGTGCATGATGGGCCCTGCAGCTTGATTAGTTATAGGCTAGCTACAATAAAATGAACATATGTAATTTACCATATCTAATGAATATTAAAATGCATAGATCACCATCTTCAATGAGAGTCTTAAATTTTTTTATTATCCCATGTACACAAAAGATAAGAAATAGAGATAGTCTTAAAGCTTCGTTTGTTTCGCGGAAAGTAACTTATCTTTGGAAAATATTTTCCAAGAAACATTTTCTAAAAAAATATTTTTCCAATAGCTAATTTTCTATTATTTGGTTACAATATTAAAAATTATTTAAAAAATATTAAAAATTTCAATTTATAAGACTATAAACATATTTAAATTTATAATAATTTTGTAATTTTAAAATTTTATTGTTAAGTATGAAAAAAAATATATAAAAATGATAAATTTGGTAATCGCCGGCGGCCGGCGGCGGCTAGCGTTGGTCATCAGTGGTTGCTAGTAGTGAATATCGATGATCGGCGAATTAATAAATTTATATTTATATATTTTTCTTTCATTATAATGAGTTTATCAAAATCCGGAAAATGACTTCTTGTTTTGAAAAAGAGGAAGTCATTTTTCTTAAAAAAGACTTAGTTTTTCATTGACTAGGAGAATATTTTCTGTTAACTAATTTTTCAAAACGTTCCAAACGTCAGAAAAATGCAAAAAATATTTTTCAGGAAAATATTTTCCGCGAAACAAATGAAGCCTAAATTTTTTTATTATCCCATATGCACAAAAGATATGAAATATTATACAATAGTGGTTCATGGTTCAAAAGAATGTGATTACAGTTTCATTCTTCGCCTTTTCTTCTTGGACATCCCAGTTTGAATGCTAGTATATTCATTGCATGGTCCTGCTATGTATTGATGCATCTAGCAGTCCTTTTCTAATATAAAATACATATTTGCTTTCTTGATGCATTGGTGCATTATGCTAATATTTCAATGTGTTTAACAACTAAGCAGTAAAGTCCAAGTACAGTAAATATTTTAAATATAAATTTATTTTCTAATTTCATACATTTAAAAAGTATCAGGTACTTGAGTAATTGAGTACTTCTGGGTGGATTTCCTGGATTATGCGTTGTCAATCTAGCTTCCTGAAAAGATTACCTGACACGGCATTAGTTTTTCTAATGGCATTAGGGTACCCAGTAAATTGCGGATGGCCTTGTTAGGTTTTTATTGATGTTCTTTGTGAAGTCAGAAGTGGTTGCTTCTGCATCAGCTGTGTATTGAACTAAAAATTCACTGGGCCCAGCATTTGAAATAAGAATGACAAAAACAATAATATCTGTAGATTATATTTGCTAGTGGTTGTAGGATGGTGGTGTTATCGCTGCTCGTCTTTATTAGTAGTAATTATCCTTTCAAGAACGTTATTATTAATTTATTTCAAAAGGAGCTTTGCTTTGGCTTTTTTCTCTGCCTGCTCAAATAATATTAAAGCATTGGTCTTAAAGTATATCTTCTTGTGAATTTTCTGCAGGTGAATGCAGACTAGAGAACATGAGGACTCTTTGTGTTGCTTGCCATTCTGATGTTACTGCAGCTCAACGTGCTGAACGACGTCTAACAAGGGCCAAGGCAAGGGAACAACTAAAAATAATCATGAGTCACTTCAAAGATGGCCAGAATGTGGAGGAGACTAACAGTAATTTGAAGGTAAATTCTGAGAACTAGGGACTCCATGATAAGTTCTGAATTTGTTTGCTACTGGAGGTGGGCTTCAAATTTCAATAGCTCTATTGAACAAGAATTGATAAGTGATTTGGAATCCTAAATGGTCTTTTCAAATAAACTTTTTCATTTTTCTAAATCCTATTGTTTTGGTTTTTTTGCCTATTTTATTTCATTTCAAGTTCGTTTTTGGTTTCTTATAATTTCGTGTATGTTCAGGCTGGTAAAACTTCTAGATTAACATGCTTTTGACATACAAATCTTCACTGATCCATTTCAGGGCCAAGGACATTCTGAAATGCAAGAGGACACAGTCGACGAGCTTTTAGTCAATGTTCCTGGTAGTGCCTACTCTGCAAAAAAAGATACAGATCCTGGAAGCGAAGTCTTAAAATCTTTCAAAGCTGACGATTGATCAGAAATACAGTGAAGAAGGATTGCATATGATAGCATCATATTCATATATACTGCTCCATTAATCCTACCTGTCTGGATCAATTTTTGCATTGATTTTGTATCATTAGCAGGTAGTTCAGGATTGAAGCCCAGCTGCCTAGCTTAATGTTATTTGTAAATCTGGTTTTTTGGGATGGCTTGTAAAATCTAAAGGTGGAGCCACGGAGTAGAATCAAGTAATGCAGAGACACGATTATTTTGTAGAAATCAAACCACATAAATATATAAGATACAATTAATATTCTTAGCTTATAATTTCTGAACTTTATATATCGGTCAAGTAATGATACTGCTTGTTGCTTCTGCTCTTTTTTTTTTTTAAAAAAAAAAAATCCCCTTCCTGTTCTTGTTGAAGCAGCTAATTGTGGAAATAAGGAGAATAAACATTAAAAATTTCTACTCATCATTATAAATTTCTACTAATTAATCAAGTAAAAAATCAATTAAGTCACATATATATTTATCGTTAGGTTATGTCTGAGTTTACATGTATGTATTAATTAAATAATATTTAATATTTAATATTTTTTATCTATAGATGAAATTATATCAATTCATTCAAAAGCTGAGATTTATAAAATATATGATTTACTTTGTTAAAAATAAAATTAAATAAAGTTATTATCAACTTTCCCAATTTTTATTACTATAGTTGTGTTTATTTTTTAATTTTGTTGATAATCATACGTTAACTTATGTTTCATTCAATTTGTCATATGTGCAACCCTCCAAGAAATTATAATTTTGCTATAAAACATGATAAAAGAATCATGTTCAGTAAATATTTGAATTTCTTACGTAATTAACATTTTAAAAAAGGAATTTCTTGCGTTATATGAGAGAAGAAAACTAGTTTTTTTTTTTTTTTTATCAATATTATTACAAAAGTAAATGTATAAATGCAAAACTAATTACTTTTCTGAGTAAAGTTATCAAGTTATTATTCATTTTATTTTTTAAATACAGAGTATTATTAGTGTCATTTGACATTCTTAGAATTTTTCAGAAAATTCCTTAAAAAGAAAAAAAATAATTTGAAAATATTTATAACAAGAAAAATTAAGAACCTTAGAAGCAGGTGCAAGTAAACGCGGCTTCCAGCGTCCGTATCAAAACTCAAAACGCTTTGTTTTTTTTTTTTTTTGCACAAAAAAAAAAAATTCAAAACGCTTTGTATTGAACGCAATTTTATTTCAATCAGCTCACAATTACAAGAATACCAGTGAAAACCCTAGAATTGCACCCTCATTTCAATTCTCTCTCTCAGATCCCCCAACGATTACAAGACCACCTTTGATCTGCTAAGGTAAGATTAGAAATCCCTGTACATGGTTTCAATTTTTAATCTTTATCGTTTTTCCTGCCGTTTTATTGCTTTTCGTTTTTCAAAGATCAATGAGTGTCAGTGGAATCTCTATGTATTGCTTGATTTTTCTGTAATTGATTCTTATTTTAATC
The DNA here is from genome assembly GCA_949750685.1 of Vernicia montana. Lineage (NCBI taxonomy): Eukaryota > Viridiplantae > Streptophyta > Magnoliopsida > Malpighiales > Euphorbiaceae > Vernicia > Vernicia montana. The sequence continues at coordinate 19,088 of CATKHJ010950605.1, forward strand.
CAATAATGAAAAAAGACATCAACTTCGTTGAGAATTTAAAGTAAAAGTTAAACTATGATCTTAATGGATTACTCAATAATGAAAAAGTCAACTTTGTTGAGAATTTGAAGTAAAAGTTAACTCATTTATTGTTCAACTATGATTTTAATGGATTACCCAATAATGGGCTCTTTTAAATGTGATCAAGACAGAGTCCAATGAAGCATATTGTTAAGATTATGGCCATGTTAGTGGCTATTTCAGCCTTTTGGGTTGGTCTCTTGCAAACATCTATAGTTCCTCATAGCCATACTTGGTTGGTAAGTCTCTTAAAATAAGTTCATGTTTTGTTTATTCATTTGTTTTTGTTAAGAAGGCTGACATGAGTTTTTGTTGCATTCTTCCCAGCTACCCATCTATTTTGTTGTATCTTTGGGTTGCTATGGTTTATTAATGGTTGGAGTTGGACTAATGCAATTTCCAACATGCCCTCAAGAAGCACTGCTATTGCAACAGGTATTGTATTACTGGTTTGATTTATCTCGTGGGTTATGATTTTGATCTTTTTCTTCCTATTTTGATGGAAGCGTGTGGCTACGCTGCTAGTGATTTTTTTGTTACTTTAGACTATATCTTCACAAGCTCTGGTTTGTATGTGATTGTTGGAATGTATCATAGGGTGGGTGGTGCTTGCTTTCATTTCTGTTGTACAATTTGTATCAGCGTGGCACCTAATTTCTGAACAACTTATTGAATGCCAAATGGTGAGAACCATTAGGATTTCTTTATGCAATTGCTAAAGATGCAAATTATTTCAAGAGTGCAGATTGTAATATTTGATAGATGTTGTGAGCCTTATATGTTCAAATAGTTTGTTGCATTTGTTTGGAAATCATTCTAGTGAAATATATATATATATATATATATATATATATATATATATATATATATATATATATATATATATATATACATCATCTTGTTGTCTAGATATGGATGCATTAGGATTGTGATGACTGATGAGTGCCCTGCTATGTTCTTTTCCTAGTTATGATGACACTATTAATATGCATGTTGAATTGATTGGAGTAAGCTTCAGAACATCTCCATGCCTTATATTTATTTTCCTTTAGCACAAAGAAGTTGAAGATTCGTCAGTGTTTATATTGGTATAGGAGGTTTTAGGAGAATATTATATTGTACTTGGTAACTGAACAGTAGTATATCTTAATAAAAAGAAGTTTTGTCCTAAAAGATTGGCATGTTGATGCACATCCCATTAATTAAAATTCTATATTTATTTGACTGGGTATGAAGTTCCTTAATAAATAACAAAGTTGATATAACTATTCTCAAGCTTCATGGACTTCATAAGTTTTGATTTCTTTCTGTAGGATATCATCGAAGCCAAAGACTTTCTAAAGCAGAAAGGGGTTGATGTTAGTTCAGATTGATGAATGCTCATATTTTCGTGTTTAGATAATCAATGGCAAAACCTCTGGAAGTTTTTGAGCAATCTGCCACTGGGATGCACCAGAATCCAAAGCCTGATCAAGATTTCATCAAGAGTTGCAACACTGAAATTAATTTAGTTTGGGGTTCCTAAATAGCTACCCGATTTGTGTAGGGAAACACAATTTTCTGTCCTTTTGGGAATTAAGATTTGTAGCCATTAGTCTTATACCACTATGCTCAGGTTATAAGATTAACTGAACATCATGATTACCTTTCTCAAATTATCTTTTTATAACATTTTTGAGGTGAATCACATCTAAAGTTTGTTCTCTCTTTTATTATTGTTGTGATCTTATAACTTTCGAGAGAGTTTAACCAAAGATTAAAACCTGCGGCTTTCCTTATGCAAGTTGCAATGAAGCAACACAAGGTCCAGGGTGAAATACACTGGGATATAGTTTCATTTATTTATATAAACTCTTCCTCATTAACATGTAGACATAAAAGTAATATCCAGGGAAATAATAAGAACTTGGTAATTCTCTGATTCCTGTTATTAACAGTAGCAGTGTGATATCATAAGTGTGCCAGTATCGACAAAAGAAAAACCTTCCCACAAAAAGAAACCTGGTGCTCTTCGAACACCAGGTGATTCTTGAGCAAGGAAACTTGTGTGATGATCCCATACGTTAACTAGCCTGCAACTTCAGAATCTTGATAACATCGTGGTATCTTGTAACTTTATTAAATGACACTGGTTTACGTGTAGATAATACCAGTCATCTTGATTCTGCCGCTTGTTAGTACCAAAATTATTGTTTCTTTTACAACAAAACAGCAACCGTCTTGTTTATGACCATAGTCCTTAGTAACCAATCCTCTGATGAATTTAAGCCAGAATTTTCCCTTCAAAACACAGCAAAGCCATTTTTATATGAAGACCTGAATAGTTCTACCAAAGTTGAATCAAGCTTCACTTGTACTGGCGATTGCTGCTGAAAAGAATTGCTCTGCTCTGTCAATGAAGCTACTAGGGAACCTACAATGCAGCATCACAGAAGTTTCAGGAGCCAGAGGATTATGCTTCAAAGCCATCTCTTCACTAGTTTTTGTTGCTTTGCAATCTCTTTGGCTTCTCATCTTGCCACCTCTGCTGCTGTTTCCTAAAAGATTAGCTTTTCCCGAAGAAACCCTAGTGCTTTTGGCACGGTTGGATCTTAATGGAATGTCTCCTTGAGATTTTTTAAGTTCAGAAATCTGCTGATTACTTTCGCCAGAATCCTCAATTGCCAAATTTTCCAAAGTTTGATTGGTTCGAAGTGCCAGCAGAGCATTTCTGCAAGATTTTAACATGGAGAGTAGCATATCCATACTCAATTCTTGCAAAACCACAGACTTGTTCTGCTCACACCCATAACAGGCAGCAACTAGTGTACCACCCAAAACTGGCATCAACTCAGGATCACTGAAGAACACAAATGGCAGATCGCATATCTGTTTTTCCAAGTAAACAATTAAATTTTGTCTTTAACATCTTGACGAAGAAGTACGTTTCTGTTACCTTTCACTGACCTTGTGAAGTATTGTAGGACTCTTTCCCCAGCGGAGGACAGCTTGATTTTCAGGGTGGAACAAGGCAAAATAACCAAGAAGCAAAAGAGATTCATGCAGAAGCAATCCAACCTGAAATAAATTGCAGACATTTAGCTAGCTGCAAATGTTCCAAAAATACATATATTGTATACAGTTTCACAATAGTGCAACTAAAATTCATTGCTCTTCGCATTTCTCCACAATAGTGCAACTAAAATTCATTGCTCTTCGCATTTCTCCAAATTTATACATCTTCTGTATTCAAATATTACTCGCTGATCAGTTCATATTCTTTAATATAATATGATTTTCCAGTTGAAAGATCTCATGATTCTTGCCTTTGATTCAATCATGGATTGACTACATTTATATGTGCACTGATGTATATGTCCTACCGGATTCTACACATGGACATTTTCTGTTTTATAAAATGATTATTCATACATGGACTGAGTAAAGCCATATGGCCTTTTTGTATTTTAAGATACAGCAGGTTATATGGATTTATTATCCTTACATCAATTAAAACAATGACATGAAGATTACCTGGTCACTAGCTACTTTCCATTTGCCAGTGCAATGAGAAAGAAGAAAACTCATCAAATGGAAAAATTCCATTTTCAGGTCTGGCCTAGCCTGTGAGCAATTTGGGAATAAGGGGTCAAAATATTAGATATGCATAAACATGAAAGATTCTCTATTAAGTCATCTTTCAAAATCAGAAGCCACTATCATTTATCCAAAAGCCAATATGATGAATGAAATTAACTTACTAGCATTCTCTGCATAAAAGTAATATCCAAAAGAGCCAGATTGTTCAAAACCTTCAGCACCCCAGTTGCCACCTCTTCAAAATTGGATGGAAGGACATATGAACCCTGAAAAAAAAAAAGAATATTCAGATATTTGTAATATACTGTGGCACAAGCTCTGTCACAAGATGAGCACATAAATGAAATTACAACAATTAGTTGGGAAAAAAAATATAACTGTGTAAAAACTTTACACCCATGAGAAATTCCCAGACTCAGGATGGCACTATTTGCATTTGAGGATTAAGACACGAGGAGAAATAAATTTTTATGGTTTTTCTTTTGGTTTTACTAGTTTTGATGAAGTAACATCCAACATGGGTTGCCGCTTAACCTAAGACATCTAGATTCCACCAAAGTGGTCTCAAGTAGTGCTTTCTTAGAATCACCCCTACCTTGGCCCACAAATGTATTAGGGAAACCTTCAGGCCCATTACAAAATCAAAAAGATAGAGATAACATCTACCATTGATGTTGGCCTCCTGAAAATGATATGGCAAGAAGGTCTGAATTTTAGTACCATCATTAGCACAAATGGCTGCAGAAGCATTCAGCCAAAGCCTAAAATCTTTAAAAAACTGCATGGTATAGAACAAGAATCCTCACATTGGAATGAGGACACACTATTAAAATGAAATCCTATAAGAGAGCATAAAATAAAAAAAAATAAAAACGAAAGATTAAACTGTAACAGACATTTTGAGCAAAAAGAAAGAAATATGACAATAAAGATAACACCAAGCTAGGGCATGACTTAAGTAGAATGGCAAATGGGAAAACAGGTGAACTAATAAGAGTGTACATATGCAAAATTCCCAGAGCATTCAAATGATCACTGCAAAATTAGAAGCAATAAGATTGTGATGATATATTTGCAGCTGGAAACAATCTACCTGCTCAGAGGACAATCTATTGTTTGCCTGCAATAGCACGGCTGTCAGCAGAGAGGGAAGACTGACTAGTCCAGTTTCAGATATGGCAGAAAGAAGAAAAGCTACTGGTTGCTTCAAACTTGACATCATGTCATTCTTTAGCTCTGCACCAACATTAACCAGATGTTTTTCATCCTTCTCCACAATCAAAAATTTTTCAGATTCATCTGGAACATCTCTCGAGCTAATGTTGGTATAATTCAACTCTACTGAACTATATGTTGGCTTCTTTTCACTATCTTTGCCAATGGATAATGAATCATCACTTTTATTTATGCTACATGATTCATGTAATGATCTATCCTCTGATACATCTGGAGGAGATACAACTGTACTACCATTTAATACAGATAATGGAGGTCTACATTCTTCAGATGTCATATTTGCAGATGAATCCACAAAATTAGCAGTCTCTGTCAGTTTGGCTTCCTGATTTTCAAATCCTAGCATTGTTTCTACTAGAGAAGGTTCCCAGTCAATGGAACTATATGTTTTGGGTCTGTATGTTAAAACCACCAACAGATGTATACTTAAGAGAATAGAAGAAGGAAATGGCGATCCTTCCACTTGAGGTCTGTCATAGAGTGCAAAAAGATCTCGCAGCCGATGGACAACCTGGTAAGCAATCACTAGCTCCAGCAACCCATCTCGCATTTGGAGTTCCCGTTCATCAGAACTTGTATGACCAATAACAGCTCCAACAATCCATAAGAAATTATCCAGTACTTCAGAGATTGACTCAAAATTTTCAACTGATGTTTTGCTTGATGGCAAGTTTGTGATCCCAGGGACATTTAAAGATGCAGCAATCTTTATATAGTTCTCAAGGGCTGTAGAGAGCATGGGGATGATTGGGGGTAAAAGATTCTGCGCTAGAAAATAACTCCGGTTTGCAGGTACGGATAGGACTACTCTTAAAAGTTTTAGAAGGTGTATTGTAACCTGGCAAGCTTCAGGCCTTGATGTATGAGAAGCAGGCAGTGCAGAAGCAATAAAATCAAGCAGACCAGCTTGCCGAGAAGCCTGCAGCTCAGGGTCCTTTCCCTCCAAAAACTGATTCATGAAAGAATCATCATGCGATAAATTAGATATTTAACATAATTATTAGCAACAGAAGAAAAGGTTGCAAATAATGTAGGGCTACGAGTTGAGAAGCAATTGTCAACAAAGAATTTCCAGCATCAATACATTACAAGCTTTCACTGAGGTCCTGATGCTAGCATCTTATACCACCACTTGTAATTCCTTGAACTACAAAAGGATGACTACAATGCTACAACAATATGACAAGGGTACGGTTACTACATTCATACAATGCAATACACTGCAAAAGCAGTAGGGTGCAGATTGATAGGAATAGAATGTAATCGAACATAAAGGAATGTAATCAAATAATTTTTACTCTATTGAATTTTTACTTGATCGTATTCTGTTTGGTTACATCTGACCAAACTACACGTGAAAATTTCCAGTCAATGAATACTCCCACTCATAATGCATACGATAAGCTAGTCATGCAATTTGCAATTCTGGGCTAAAATAAAATAATTTTCAGAATTTTACCACCATAGTGTCACTCAAAATGTCATCAACGGCACCCTAGGAATAGGTTATGGCATCAAATAGAAGTTAGAACAAAAGGAAGACAGTGCTGAATATTCAACCATTATAAAACTGAGAGATTTAAAATCTGCACTCAGGGCAGAGTACTCAACCTTGGAACATCATAAACCTTGGTTGTTTGACCATACATTATAAATTTACATTCATATGTATTTTTGTGTGTATGTATATTTAATAAACAATTTTCACTTTCATGTTCATATTCATATGTGCTCACACTTGTGTAAAGAAACGAAAAAGGTACCTTGATCATTTCAGCTGTTATTAGGCCTATGCTTGCTGCTCCTTCTTTTCTTGCCTGTCGAAGTCTTTGAAGTTCTTGAAGCCACCTCCCAAGTTTTGCTCTTGCAGTTACCACTGCAGTTCTATATCCAATACCAGTATTTTCAGAACCAACTGCAGTTTCAGAAAATTCATACTTCAGAGCCATAAGTCTTTGCCGAATCTTCTTAATCCGTCGCTTCAGCGAATGCCGCAATGTGACATTTCCTGTAGCAGGAGTAGAACATTCTGCACCTGCAACACTGTTTTCTTGATACACTTCACCACTGTTAGTCGGTGTAGATCGGCCTTGAACTTCCTTATTCATAGATCGGCGAAATAAAGGTGAAGATTGATCCCTGAAATCCATAGATGCTCTCTCCCGAATTTGTTCTAGGTAAAACTTGCGACGTTGTTCGCTCTCACTAAGTCTCTCAGCTAATTTCTGTGCCAACAGTTCAGCTTCCTCTTGCTGGGCTTTAGCTCGTTCCTCCCTCCTCCGAAGCTGTTCAATGGCCCTTGCTTCACGCAATGCACTCGATGCTTTGCGTTCCTCTTCTCTTCTAACTTGAGCCTCTTCCTTTTTCCGCTGTGTCTCAGCAAGCCGCTGTAACTTTTCAGCTTCTATAAGTCTTCTTCGTTCTAAAACAGCTTCTTCTTTAGCCATATCCTCCTTCTGTTTAGTTTTTTTCTCTTGAAGTTTTTCAGCTCTCCTCAACTCAGAATCATGAAGTTTCTGGCGCAACATAAGCTTCTTATTTTCTTCATTCAAGGAAGTAATGAAACGAACCTCATTAACTTTACTGCTTTCATCACCGGCTCTCCTCACAACTTGAGCTAGAAAAGCTTCATGTCGAGATTCACTACGCTGGTGACGAGCATACATTCCCTCCCGTAACCTCATTGTGCGTACAGCCTGCCATTCATTTACTCTATTTAACTTTTCAGAGGTACGCTGAAGCTTTTGAACTCTTTCATTCTCCAACTCACTTCTGATCCTCATAGCCCGTGCATGCTTTTCTTCTGCTTCCTTTTTCAGATCCAAAACAGTTTTCTTCTTCTTCTTCTCAGGAGACATTAGTTTATCATGCAAAATGCGTGCACGCTCAGCACTCTTTCTGCTGATACCTGGTGAATGTGATATGCGGGCTGAGACACGGAAAGGAGATGAAAGTATGTCCTCCCAGTTCCTCTTCTCCTTCCATGCATCCATTGATTTCCATGAAGTAGAATTTCTCCTTTCCTTATCTTTTTCAGAAAAAGGAATCTGTCTCCGAGGGGGATCAGTGGATTTTAGGCTTTTCTCGATGTTATTTTCTGCCAATGTTTTCTCTTTCTTATGAAGTAGCCTATCTGCCTCAGATTCTCTCTTGCTCTTTCCAACAGCAGAGGCAGCACAACTATCCCTAGAAGGCAACCGAGATAAATTTATGCCAGATGAGGATGAATTATGTAGATGGTCAAGTCCATTTTGCATGAAGTTTACTTTATTGGACCTGCCTAATTCAATATTCCGCTTCTCACCATTCAAGCAACTTTGAGTGAGATCTGACCCGCCACTTTGTTTCCTTGATTTTATCATTGAATCTCTATCATTGAGTGTTATATCATTTTTCCTGGCTGACTTCCTCACATTATCATCAGACACATGGTGATTAGAACACTCAAGCCCTAGGGTTCTTCCATTATTAGTTGCAAGCACGTTAGCTCTTTCCTGTTGAATTTTCTTAAAAGCCTCCAGAGATGAAGATAATATCTCTGCTCTGTGAGGCGATGTAGTCATTCTCCGAACCTGCACTGAGCAAGAAACCACTAATCAATTTCATATGAGAGAGCTAGGTAAAATAAAGATGCTTTTACGATAACTAGAAGAAATACATAAATCATTCCCACTTCATATGCCACAAAAGTGCACATCTTTAATTATCATTCTCTAATTCACTATTTGCCTGCACTGACAAACACATTAAGCCCCAAACAAGCAAACGGGATATAGTCTTCTTTATGAAAAGCTGCATAGTACCAAGATGGATTGCACATGTGAAAAGGCGACCAAAAGGATTCTGGGGATTAATTGCATCCATTGTCCAAAAAGAAACTTTCTTATTGATACAAAGATTTACATCTATGTACATTGCAAAAAGAAACACACATACAAATCATATTATACATCTTTATTATTTAATAAATTGAACACTATTGATGAGAAACCTGAAAACACTAAAAAATAAGAAAAAGTAATTAAAGAATAAAAAATCTAGAAATAACAAAAAAGAAATACATTAAAATATTATTGTACCTTAAAAATCTGTTTTATTATCAACTATTATACTTTTTCTTTTCAAAATTTCAGGTTTTTTATTATTGACCTTTATGTAGTAAAATCATCATAAAGAAAAAACTGTTTTCCTTCAACTATCTTTTCTTAGGCTCTATTTGGTTAACTTGCCTCCATTTGGTTAGCTTGCTTTTGGGCAAGTTAACCAAATGGAACCTTAGTGATTGAAATAGAGTAAGAATTCAGACGTGATACCAAAATCAAGCTAACCAAATGGAACCTTACCTTAGTGATGTGAAATAGAGTAAGAATTCAGACGTGATAACTCTTCAGGAATTGTCATCTCAGACATAGTTTGACATGCTGGAAAACTAATATTAAAATAACAATATTGATATTTAGCATTGTAATATAACTTCAAAGGAATTTCTGAAGTAAAAAATACTTCTCAGTACAGGATAAAATTGGAAATTATTTCAATTTTGATATCTTCTTTATTCTATTTATTATTCATTTGTATGAAACACACACACACCCCTCCACGTGTGTATATGCTCTTCGTATGCTCTTTTTTCCCTTTTAGGCAAACATCTAAGATGAATTTGAGTCAATACCAGCAAGAAAACCATTTGAAATTGATGCTGCCACATCCATAAGAAAAACAGAAAAGCATTTACCTCCCATGAGAGAGCATGTGGTCTACGATGGTCAGACTTCAAAGGAACTGGAATCCCATCAACTGATTGAGAAGAGGATCTTTTCACATTCTCAAACCCCTGCACTCGAGTAGTCAGTTCTTTAAAATCAGATGCAGCCTCCTCAAGAACAAGAATGGCCTCTTTCATTTGTTCTATATCACATTCTAGCTCACAAAGAAGATAAAGTTCATCCACAGCCCTATTAAGATTCTCAAACAGAAAGCACCAAAGTCGTTCCCTGAACCTTTCTTTGCTTTCACCTGTGTCACCTTCTTCAAGGGGGTTCATAGTTTGGGCCTTCAACAGTTCATTATTTATTCTTTTATCAAGTGAACCTCCACAGTCTTCAGCAGAAGCTCTTAGTTCAGATTCTCCAGAAACTTCAGGTCCACACTTTTCACTTGCAAGTATCTCACAATCCTGGGCAACAGCTGTTGGACTTGAGTTCCCATTTATAACCGATACTTCAGAAATTAGAGACTCATTTACCTCAGATATAACAGGTAACTGAAGTTTCACCACTCTCCCAGAGTCTCCAGAAATTTTAGGGTCACTCTTTCCAGGTGGAAGCGATTTACCATCCAAAGGAATCACCACTGTGTCAGAATTTCTATTTGCAACTGGCAATTCGGAGGGTCTTGACTCATTTACTGCAGATACAGCAGGCAACTGAAGTTTCACCACTATGCCAGCCTCCCCAGAAATTTCAGGTTCCTTTTCAGTGAAAATTGACTCATTGTCATGTGGAATCCCTGATGAATTACTACTTGTAACTGGTTCATCAAAGATTTCTGAATCATTTACCTCAAACATGACAACAGGCACCTGAACTTTCGACACCATGCCAGCCTCACCCACTTGACAATTAGAACTTAAATAATTCTCTATTAGCTTAAAATCTTCAACATGTGTTTCCATGCAATTTGAAACATCATTTGGAGCAGTCATTTTGCAATTCATAAATGGTACTTCCATGTCATTGGAAGAGATTTCACTCACCTCTGTACAGTTGACTTCAATTATGTCTTCCTTATTAGTCAGGGCAATAGTTTGATCAGGACAAATATTTACAGCTAAAGATGTTTCTGTCAGTTTGTTTTCGTGTAGGTCAGTGCAAGAAGACACATCTGAAATCAAATGACAATTTTTCCCAAGCTTCCTAGCCACTAAGTTATTATCTGCAGTACCACCAAATTTGACATCAGCTCGAGAATTATTTTCATAATGTGTTACCAAAACATCATCCTCTAGATCACCCCATTTGATTTTGGGAGCCACATCAGGCTTATCTGTATCTAAGATTTTCTGAGTATCTCCAGCTTTAGCACTGGAATTAGAAACAAACAATTGTGACGAACTGGGACGTTCACCAACTTCGTTATCTTGTTTAACCACTGATTTATCAGGGCAGGACACACCATTTCCATCTCTATTTGACACAGAAGCAGAATTAACATCACCACGGCCATGTGTGGATAGATTTGCTCCTCTCTTTGGAAGCTGGGACCTGCGCTTTCCATGCAAATTCCCGCCTTTTTCACCCAACGAGGGCTGAGTATGCTGATAACCAGAACCATTCTTTCCTGAAAATCCCCCAGACCAACTCTGTATGGAAAATTTTGCACTAGTTCTATGCTTCTGGAAGAAAAGTGTAAAAAAAGAAATCACAAATTCAGAGATCACCATGGACACTTAAACAAGCAGCTTGTTTCTTAGAAAAACCACTAAGCCATGGTATATGGATGGTTCATAAATAAACATGACAATAAGTTACTAAAAGGTGAAACAGTTTAAAAAATACAATTAAAAAACCCAATTATTTCCTTAAAGAAGGAAGAGACTGAATGCAAAATTCCCAATAGAAATAGGATGCAGAAACCCCTTAATCTTGACAAAACAAGCAAAAAGAGAAGGAATTCATGTACTCCTTGGGTGAAGGATCACAGAAAGCACATATACAACACACTTCAGAAGAGAAAAAAAAAATAGATTCAATTGACCATTTTAGTTCTCAGAGGGACAAATTCTAGGGCCAACTTGCCCAGTCAGTGAGTGAGATAAGCAATTCTTAACTGGAACTTAAAATACACAACTACTTAAACAGAACCAATTGACAAAAGGAGCACAACTCAGCTTAAAACTTGATAATTGATAATGCTTTTACCAAATAAACAGAAAATCAATTTCTTAAAAAACTGGGGACATTTTTCAATGTTCTGTATCTCACTTCTTAGAATATATAAGAAATCTATTCCATCCATTTTCAGAACGAAACTAACATAAAACACGGGACCAATAATTCTTTTTTTATTTTATTAGCAATCTTAGCAATTAAACATGAGGGAGAAAAGATAATGGATTACAAAAAAAAACACCTTTTTCACTTCAAACCATCCAGAGCCATGATCATCCACTGCCTCTCCAATGTTCTCCATCAACACTTCTGAACCAAATTGGCTCAAAGAAGAAAATGAAAACACTAATCTAAAAAAAAGATATAATTAGATTTCTCATCAAAAGCCCTAAATTTACAAAAAGAAAAGCACTTAAATTCTCTCAATTTGTACAATAAAATGCAAACTTGATTGATCATTCACGATCAGGGGGATGAAAATTGAAATGGGTAATAAGTAAAACTGATGATCATTGAGTGTGGAAAAAGTGGGAAAAAGAAAGATTAGATTTTGATTTCAAAGCTATTAAGAAAAATTAATGGTTTGCCAAATTAAGAGAAATGGCAGCTCAGAGGTTGAAAATGGAAAATATGATTACTAGGAAATGGAATTAAAGAAGGAAGTGAGAGAAAATGTCGGTGAATGAGATGTGTAGATTGTGAAATTTTTGAAAGAGTGAGTGTATTGTGAAATTTTTGAAAGAGAGAGTGTATGGTTTAGGGTTTTTTGATTTTTAAGGGGAAGAAGAGGAAGGAGGGAACAGAGAAATGTGAACTTTTATAGTGGTCAGAAGGAAGAAGATGGTAAAAGTGCAACCTTTCTTTTTCTTTTTTTTAATATATGTTTATATATTTTCCTAATATATATATATATAATTTTTTTTTTTTTTTTTTTGCCAAATATATAATTATGGTTAACCAATTTTATGTTTAAAGCTAAATTGCAAGCAATTATCCTTATTGACAAACAATTAGGTTGTATTTGATTCATTTACAATTGAGAATGGAATGTAACTTATTTTTATTTTTCCTATTACAAAGAATTTAATTTTTTTTCAATATTTACATATTTTAAATAATTTTATTTATATTTTTTTTTGGTACAATGGAAAAGAATTTAATTTTTTTTTCAATATTTACATATTTTAAATGATTTTTATTTATATTTTTTTTATAATAAAAATCCAATAAGATGAAATAAGCTACACAGCAGCAAGAGTAATCCTTTTATTTTAATATCTCTCATGGTGACAATTATATATGATTTGAAAAACTCGATACATTTTATATTATAACGAAATATATTTTTAAATAAAAATGTTGAATATAATCAATAACTTTTATTTAATTTTAAAAAATAAACTTTATTCTCAAACAAAAATTTAAAATAAAATTTTCTTTAAATTTATATATTTATTTCAATTTCAATTTTAAGGTGAACCCAAACAAATTTAAAAAAACAAAAAAGAATTTTCCTTTTGCATGCATTAGAATTTTTAAAAGAAAGGCAAGGTT
>CATKHJ010950916.1:0-16756 GCA_949750685.1 Vernicia montana
TAAACTCTTTTTGAGGAAAATGTAAAATTATATGATAATTTTTTGTTTAAAAAAATCATGCTAATTAATTAGAATGATATGATAAAATTTTTATTATTTATTCACTTAAGTCCAATTGAGCCATTTAAATATTGATTTAAAATTTTAAATTTAATAAAGAATAATTAAAAAAAACAATGTGTTAGTTCGGTGATTGCTGGATAATTGGATTTAGATTGGTGGCCCTAAAGAAACTTAGAAATAAAGTGTTTACAGTGGTTCATAAACAAAGAAGAAATAAAACATAAATTTGCAAACAAACATTGAAGTTGGTCTTTTTTTATAAAATAAAATCTCGTGCCGTAACAAAGTAATGTTTGTCATTTTTTGGACTATTTATGTAAAAATTCCAAATTTAATTGGTTGCAATTTGCTTGGTACTAGGAGTTATATACTATCCTAAATTTTATGTGGACCGCAGCTGGGGTTGGCTATGGTGCTTACAATTTGACCATTCACATCCTTCTATGGTTAAATTACTGTGAAGAATGGTACCTCTATGCATATGTATTATTTATTGCAAAAATAATAATAATAAATATATAAAAATGCAAATGTATTATTATTATTATTATTTTAAAAAAAAATTTAAGTTGAGAATCTTGACTTTTTTGATAATTGTTTTCCTCCATTATATATAATGCAAAGTAATATCAAGAGCCAATTCTTAAGTACTGTATTAAATTTACTTTGTCGATTCAAATAAAAATAGATGATCTATTAAAAAAACTCGTAATTGAGGAATTAAAATACATTTTTTTTGTGAATAAGGTGTGGTATAGTTGGTTTTCTCAATTTTTTTTTTTTAAGGATGTGGGAGGTGAGAAGTCTTAAGTTTGAATTTTTCAAACCACAAAAGATTTGTCATTAATTTAATGAAATATGTTAAAGAATAAGACTATTTTATATTATGTAACCCATAATATTAATTGGGTGTTTTCCTTTTTAGTATCTAAAAAAAAAATTACCTTTTTCTTATGGTCTATAAAGTAGAGAGGAACTAATACCAACTAGAACAATTCTTAGGATTTATATATATTAGTATTTAGTAGATGAAGAAAGAGAAATTTACGTTATATGTCTTATTTTTTATATTTTTAACATTTATAGCCTCTCAGTTTTCTTTTTTCATATTTATATCTCTTTAATTATTTTTTTTAACTTTTTTTTTTATTTTTTGTTTTCGTTTTTAATATCTTAGGTTTATTTTATAATGGATAATTAATTTAATAGAATTTGTAATGGTTTTGAGTTAGTTAAGTAAATATTTTATGATTTTCCTTTTAGAAAATTATCTAATTTTAACATTTAATTTTTTAAATTTTTTTGAAAAATAAAATTAAATGTTAAACAGTATTAGATATTAATTATTTGCTAAAAGTATATATATATATATATATTTAATGTATACTATTTGTTGTAACTTTTTATTTTGTTCAAAATTCATGACTTGTATAAACAGTGATAGATACTAATTATATTATGGAAGTATACTGAATTTTATTTAATGTATTCCATAAATTAAATGTTAAACAATATTAGATACTTATTATTTTTAAGAAGTATACTGTTTTTTGTTTAATGCATACTGTTTGCTGTAATTTTTTATTTTTTTTCAAAATTCATAACTTGTATAAATAGCAGTAGATACTAATTACATTGTATAAGTATACTGAATTTGTATTAGATACTAATTATTTGCGAGAAGTATACTATTTTTTGTTTAATGTATATTGTTTACTGTGACTTTTTATTTAGTTCGAAATTCATGACTTGTATAAACAGTAGTAGATACTAAATCCATTATGAAAGTATACTGAATTTTAGGGCCGAGTAAGGTTCGGGGAAATTCGGAGATTTAAAAATTTCCAGAACCGAACCGAACTTCGGAGATTTTTAAAATGAAATATCCGGAACCAAACCATAAGGAAAAATCTCTGTACCGAACCGTCCCAATTTTTCGGGACGGTTCGGGAAGGAGATTCGGGTCTAATGGGACGGTTCGGTACGGAACGGGACAAAACGAAGATTCGGAGATTTTCTATTTTTAAATAATTAAAAATTAAATTTTACTTATACATTATTGAATTTTATTAAATGTGTTGCTAATTCAATATCAAAGTGTGTGTGTGTGTGTGTATATATATATATATATATATATATATATATATATATATATATATATATATATATATAAAACCTTTAAATTGGTTCTAGTTTCGGTTCGGGTACGGTTCTCGGTATGGATAATTACTAATCTCCAAAACCATACAAAAAAAATCGGGACGGTTCGGTTTGGAGAAAGTCAAATGGTCAACGGATATTTTTCGGTTCTGGATATTATCGGTTTGAATTTTCGGTACGGTTCGATATCTCCGAGTCTCGTGCTCAGTCATACTAAATTTTATTTAATGTATTCTATAAATTAAATGTTCAATACTAAATGTTATTGGTACTAAAAGAATACTAAATTTTATAGTATTGTACACTGTTTGCTGTGATTTGTTCCTTTTTTTAATAAAAGATTAGTGTTTCTAATTTTTATTGATTTTTTAAATTCTAAAATTATTATTATATACTTTTTGTTTTAAAAAAAAAAAACAAAACTTAGCTAATTTGAAAAATCAAAGAAAATTAATTCATTTTGAATTATATAGTTTTCAATCTAATTAATTAATATAGATTAGTAGTTAATTCATTTTGAATTTTCATAAATAAAATTTAATATGATTAAATTATTTTTTAATTTTAAAAGGAAGTGAAACCAATAAATTATAGGTAAAGAGAAAAAAATTTGACTTTGATAGGTAAAGAGAAGAACAAGAGCTAAATTTGTAAATAAGGAGAGAAATTTAGCCTATTTTTACAAAATAAAAAATCAAAGGCTAAAAAAATTATTTTTTTTTAGTTTTTGAGTTATTTATGTAAAAATCCCAACCTAATAATTTCATAAATTGGACTCTACTGAGCCTAGAATTTTTAGGAGGTTGGGCCTGACCTGAAAATGGAGTCTATTTAAGGACCAATTTTGGCCCAAGTATGAAAGGATACGAAAAACATTTTTAATTTGTATAGGGGAAAGGTTAAAAAAAAAAAAAAAACCTTTAAATGGATCCTTTTTTTTTTTTTTTTTTGGGGTGCAATTAAGCATTTTATTTTTTAATTAGGACTCTTTGGACTCTTGTGATCAAGGAAGTTTCTTTCTTTGTTAGTCACATGGGCCTCACCAATACTTGACAATTTTTTTTTTTTAATTTTTAAATTTTTTGCTTTGTTGCTTTTTGTTTTTCATATTATTAATTTTCTCTCTTATTTTTATTTTGAGAAAATTTACATTTTACCAATGATAATGGGCTTTTTGAAGTTGAAGCTATGAGTATCTTTTTCATTATTTTTTTTTATTATTATTTTTTGGATAGTAGATTTTTTCAAAACCCAAAAATGAAAATTTTTTTTTCCATTTTTAATTATTATTTTATTTTAACACTATTAAAATTTGTTAGCAAGTAAGTTAACAGTCTGATTGTGCTCTCTGTAAATATGATGAATTATAACTTCCTAATTGTGCCGGAGAAGATCAATATTCTAATCATAAGAAAATATATTCTTAGGGTGGTCAACAAAGAACATAGGTTTATGATTCAAATAATAATTAATAATAGCATATTAATTACTCATTTCTTATGCAACCTTCCTATGCACTTCTCTCATTTGACACTTGAATCAAGGATGCTCTTCAACTCCTCGGCTTTCACCTCCTTGACGTCTTTTTGGTACCTCTACATATAATCAATACACATAAATAACTTATCGGTTCTAAACAACAACATTAAATGTCGAATTTCTAAATTCTTCCTATGAGACTTCTACTAACTCAACAGTGTTGTGCATGCCATAATTTAAGTTAAAAAACTCCAATTGCATTGGTTCTTAAAGAATTGGAAATCTAGCATACAAGGACATAACATATTAAAGTCTTAGCTCATTCTGAGCCCTACATAAAATTTGGTGCAATTTCTAATCCTGCCCTGCATCACTGTCCTGGACAGATTGAGCTATCTTCAATTTTTTCACTATAACTTCCTATTCACTTGGTCAAATGCTACATTTATTTCACTGAATTAAAATATAAATCCTAGGGATTATTTAATCTGTTTTGGTCTTGACCCATTTTTATCTTTAAGTCCCTCAAAATTGTGTCTCAATTTTCGTATTCTAATCAGCCTTGTATATAAGGGCAGTCCTGTTGCAGCCTCAATAACTCCCAATGCACTAAGAGTCTACTTAAGCCCTTTTATCAGACTTATTTTCATATCTCAGGATACATTTCTTCAGTTTTGACCAAAGCCTAATTCGGGCTCTAAGGTCCTTGAATTGAAACTATAATTTTCAGCACTTACACCTCTCTCCAAACAGCCTTCCCTTTACAAATCCATTTATTTCCCTAATTGGAATCCTCTTGGGCAGCCTTGGCTCCACTCCCCACTCAAGCTTTTCCATTCCTAAGCCCACTTAAGGCCTTTCCCATGCTTTCCACAATTCCTACAGCCCTTAGACTCGTGCCCCAAGCCAACCGAATGCCAACTTACTCCAAACCCTTGCCTTTGCTCCACTTCACATCACTCTAGCTACTTCCCTTAAATTTTCTCTACCAAGCTCACCCCTTACAAGTCCCTTTTACCCATTCAAACCTCAAACATCCCTTTCCCATCACTCTCCATAGAATCTAAAACATACACATAGGAAAAAGGAGAAGAAAACTCAAATAAAACACAAGTTATCTACCTAGCTCATCAAAAGGAACCAAAACTATAACTAAACTTACCTTATTTGAACTTTCTTTTTTCTTCTCCTCTCTAAACCGAAAGCCTCCTCTCTATCTCCCTTCTTGCTCTTTCAATTTTATGTGCTAAGGCCTTTTGGTTGGTGATTTAAATTTATCCTTTGCTTATAGGTATATATATATATATTTTTCCTTTTGTTTCCTTTTATATTTTTCCTTTAATTAATTGTAAATTAATTCACACCTCCCTTCCTCCCAAATTCCAGTAGCTCACCCCTTCCTTTTCCTTTTCTTTTTATTTATTTATTTCTTTCATTTAGCAAAAGTCAAGATAAATGATTACATTTAGTGCTAAATGACCATTTTGCCCTCACATACTTAAATTATCTCTAAACTGTACAATTTATGTCTATTAATATTTTTAATATAGTTTTTAGGGTTCTAACAACATAATTAATTATTCTTCTATCAAAGTTTCATAAATCAAAATCTATGAAAAACCCGGGAATTGAAATCCCTCAGTTATGTACTTAACGTATCGATTTCGCTTAGGCATTTTTTATGCTTAACTCCAATTTAATTTTTGAGTTTCATTGCTTCCAATATCCTCATATTTGCCTCGTTTCTCCAAATAAAATATAAAAATCCTTTCCAAGGTCATAATTTACCAACTCACTATTTATGCCTCGATTTGCGAACCCATAGTCTTTTTAAGATTTTGTTCCCTAACTTTCCATTTCCCTTCTTACATTCTCTCCATTTTACTTATTCTTATGTTAAATCTAATCCCTTTGATTATTTTCTAGGATCTCTAGTCTTATATCACATATTCAGGGGCTCAGTTTCCATATTGATACCCATTCAGTATTTCGATTTCTACAATCATAATCTATACTCTTTTGCTCCTAATCTGATCACTTCCTTTCAACCTCGACATTCATAATGGACTCAAGGTCGGGGTGTTACACATACATCACCACAAGCTGTCTAAGGAACATCTACAATAGAATTAAACATAACCATTACGTAGCATAAACTGTTCTTAAAGATTTATACATCTTAATCTTAAATGGCTTCGAGGAGATAGAATATCGAAGCTCAACTTTCTCTCTCTAGGACCTCTGCATAGGACCTCTGCGACTCGACTCTCTGAAACCACACACGAGCGGGTGAGTTGTCAACTCAATATGATAATAAAATGTATGATCAATAATATATATATATATATATAAAGGTAAAATGGTACTTTAGAAGTAACAGGGTACATGAACAATCTATATGTGCTAAAGAAGAATAGGCACAAAGGGATTATCCGTCAAGATAGAACAATATTATAACCATTAGAGAAACATGGGCGGGACTGCACCACTGATCCCATAAACCTCCGTAACTATCAGGGCAGTAACTTCTCCCTATACGTATACTTGGCCGAGCATACGTCTAAAGCAATAAGCCTTTTCTAGGTAAGAAATTGATACTTTGACTCTGCTAGTCGAGTTATCGATGCACACGATCTAATGGATTTTTCCCCATTAGCATAAGCGTTTTGTTAAGCATGGCTCAGACATGATATAGGCTTGTTAGAATCATATCAAGAAACAATCAATTGGTTAGCCCAATGGCCTCATTATAATCATAAACATGGCTTTTCAGCCCAGTGGCCATTTATTAATAATAAAACATTTATCAACAATATTAAGCTGCAAAGCCAAAGTTATTAGCAAGAAATAATTTAATAGTGGTTTTAAGAAAAGTAGAGCGATAGAGAGTTCGTATGAGCGATTCATAACAAATTAACACACATCACGAATATTATAACTTACCGTAAGAAGAATCTTACTAGCTCTGACCTTTCTATAATGCAACCCTAACAAAGCTGGGCTCGATGTATCGCACCCCAACTCTAGAAGGTGTGATGGTGTTAGGGCATGGGGCGTAAGGCCACCGATAACCCATAGAACCCAAACAACAAACAATCTGGATCGACAATTATCAATCTTAACTATATATATATATATCCATTCCAATACATTTCTATAACTCTCTATTGTAACACCCTGGATCAATTTAATTTCTACGAAGTATCAATGATGCCATTGAAAGATAATTTAAACGATTATTGAGATAGTGAGACTGAGTATGAGTTTAAGCATGCTCGGTTAAATGTACATAATTTTTTTTTTTACTATGATATTACAGTACATAAATATTCATAAGGATGTTAAGAATGTGATTAATAAAAATAAATTAAATAAACTGAATTGATATCGGTTACAACAATATATACTATAAAAAGGAGTAAAACGGTCATTTCATAAAAAAAACTATTGAAATGGCAAGTAAACTGTATAGGAATATGTGAAATACAGTGTGAGACCCAACCATGTATTAATATGGCCGGCCCAATATGATTGTAGGAAGGGAAAATCTTAATTGAATTTGTAAGAAATAATGTCAAAGGTAAATTAATGGAAATGGACCCCACATTTCCATTAGTCATAACTACTACATAAATAAGGAAATTTCATGAAAATTTCCTATCATCAAATATATGTTCATATTTATCCATATATAAATAAATTTTGTAAAATCAAAATTGGGCGAAAAATGCTAGCCATTGGATCATTCTTAACAAATCTACACCATCAATTTAACTCAAGCTTATCTTAAATACCATTAATCATTCCATTTCTATCACATGTCAAGAAAAAGGGAATTCTAGTGATCTTTTCCCAAGTAGTGGCCGGCCCCCTAAATTTCTTCACCAATATTTCATTCAACTCCAAGGATATGGTTCGATGTAGAACCTAAAGGAGAAAGATAAGAAAGATGTTTTGGAGATTGAGGAGCATTACTACCAATTGTACTAAGAGCTTGTGTTAGGAGCTAAGGAAGTTAAGGTGAGTACTTTGAAAACCTTACATTTCTTTAATGAAACAATTGTTTGAATTATTCCTTTCAATGAGGCCTTTGGCCTACCTACTGTTATTTCAATTCTTCTCAATGAGACCTTTGGCCTAATTATTATTATTTGAATCCCTTCATTGAGGCCTTCGGCCTATTTACTACTAGTTGACTACGAGTACTGAAACTGTACTCAATTTGAATATATTAAAAGAGTTCACCTTCTATATATCAATCTTTTCATTGAAATGAAACTTTTCTTGAGCTAATGTCTCTCATTTGAAACCTCAGTATACCCTTATTAATAAATTGTTCCCATAATTATGTTCCTTTAAGGAACCAATTGATATATATATATATATAAATTCCATTATTCCTTCATTTGATCATCTTTCATTGAATCTTATGTGATTCGTTATTGTATATTGTTGTTTCATAATATTGAAAAGCTTGCATTTTTGATCCAAAGTGATCATACTATATAACTGAATGCAGAAATCTCCATCTGATATGGGGTAACACATGAGTGATGTACACATGGTCAAAAGCCTGCCGATAGGGTGAGCGTATCCGCCTCAGCTAGGAGGGGTGGTCCTAGCTGTGAGACCTGATCAGTCTTACGCTCTATATTATTATTTATGAGTAAGCAAGGCATTAGCCGCTACTATAGTTATTGATATAAGGGTGAGCAAGGCATTAGCTGCCACTCCAACTATTTATATGTGGGAAGCACACAGCTTCCAAAAATTTTGATTTATGCTAAAATGACATTATTAAATCCCAACTTTTATTGATCATTGGAAAATTATTTCCTCCACACTGTTACATTGGTACCTTGATAATTTTATTGTTAAACATATATTCATATACTGTTTCATTTTTACTATAAAGTACTCACTGAGCTTCTCTCACACCCCCACAGTGTTTTGTTTCAGGTTCAATAGTAGACTCAGCAAGTGGATCTCAAGTATCTATCTCCGCTTGCGATTACTTCGCTGAATGTAAGATAATTACAATTTACTATTTAGGTCAAATCATTTAGAGCTCCATGAATTAATATGGTTTAGTATTGTAATAATTGGATAAGTTGAATACTTCATTGGAGTCAAAAATTGTAATGTCATATGCTATAATGGATTATAGAAATTAATATTTGATATTGTGATATGTGATTGATGATGAAATATATCATTTAATGAATAGTATACATTGGTATATATGGAACATATGTTATTGTTAATACAGGTTGCGACATTGGGTTCATATTTAATGGAGTGAAGTGTATTGTAATATTGAATAAGGGGTTCTATGGGTTGTTGGTGCCTTTATGGTTACCCATGCCCTAGGACCGTCACATCCTAAGGTGGGATGTAACAATGTGGTATCAGAACTAAAGTATAAGTCCAGTATAAACTAAGAAATGTTACGAAGTTATAGTATATAAGTTGAACCATGCAGTATAGGATTTTTAATTGTCAATTACAGTCTATCTATAAGATAGTTCCGCGTTGTCCGTATATGAATGAATCCTCATCATTTTGAATGATATATTTATGTATATTGTGAATACAAAAGGACTGGTGTGTGTAAACATACACTAATGTAATAATTATATGAATAAAATGTTGAACATACTCTAAATGATACAACCGTACTAAACTATGATATGAAAGTGAAGTGACAAATGTGAAAAGGAGGTCGGTCCCCTAGCGATCGCTCCTGTAATAGTGAAAATGAATGTATATTGTTAAAAAGAAATTCCCTATAACAATCATATATTGAACATTGATAAATATACCAAAATATCGATTTTCTATGAAAAACTTATAAAATGTGAATAATGACAGTAATGTATAAATTATTGTACATATGAAAATATGTGTGTTGCTTAGGATAAAAACATCCTAAGAAAACTGTCTTATAACAATAAAAGTATAGAAATTTAACATTGATCTATACATTGTGTTAATGTACGATCATTTGTTAATGTCGCCTATGTTTAGGTGGCAGACTAGAAAAGAAATGAAAGCAAGTGAAAATGTAGATGCAACAATACGAAAACGATATGAATGGCAGCAAAGATTGACAAGTGAGAAGAGAAAGGCATTATATGCCAACTATTATGTACTCCCCGGCAATGACAACCGCATGGAGGGAAGCCAAAATTTTTCTGCTATCTACGTAGATATCATATACGAATTGAAAGAAAGAATGTTGATTAGTGTTTTCAAGAAAGAAAATGATCAATAACCAATGAATATCACACTGTCTCTAGAGAAACATGTGGAACTGCTTATAATAAGATAAGAAAAATGGATAAAGGAAACTATGAGTAATTTTTACTAGACTTAATTAAAGTCTTAAAAGAATGGGAAAATAAAGAGAAATGGATGAATAAGATAAATACGGTGCTAGAGCCAAAATTTCAAGAGAGATAATAAAGTCATAAAGATGCAAATTATAAAAGGAATGTGTACAAGTTGAGTACTAGTACAATCTTAATGATTAAAATAAATATATTCTAATGAGAGATTCTGTTAAAAGAAGAATAAGTGATCATGGAATAGAGCAAATGTTGTAGAAAGTGATAAACACAGAATGTGACCAAGATAGGTGAAAGGGATATTGATTAAATGGAACAGTAAATGCTAAAGTGAAGAGTGTAAAAAGATAGTAACATAAAGAAAACTTTAAGGACAATGAAACTATAGAGTAAAGAAAAACTAGTATGATGGAAAGATTTAACTGGTAAAGATGAGGCTGAAATGAGAATAAGTAAAAGAGAAATTATAACAGTGAAACAAATGGAATAACGAGTTTGACTCGAGACAATGGATACTTAAATTATAGATAGTCAAAGAGAAAGAGAAATTGAAGATAGTTAAAATGGATTACTGACATATAAGGATATAAGAAACTGATCGAGATAATGATTTATGGCAGAGAAGTTAAGAAAGAATAAGAAATATGAATAATTAAAAACTTTATAATGGTCAAAGAGTAAAAAATAGACTAAAAGTAATCTTGAAAAAGATATGAAAGACTATATGAATAAGAAAGGAATTGTGATGATTAAGGAAACTTGAATATATTCAAAATTCACTCCGGAGGATTTGGACATGGAGATAGAAGAAAATGTGAAACAATTATGATTGATATGAAATAAATTGAGTGAAAAGTTATTCCACTAAATATATGCATACCTTAAGGAAAAATTTGAATCATAGAAAATACGAATACCATATGAAATGGATACATGTTATTAATGATGATAAAGTATATTAACTCCGATATGTATTCTAGAGAAAGGAAACGATTATAAGCTGATACATCTCACTATAATAGGAGTGTGGTATAGAAAACTATTTGAACACTGTGACTACACATAATGATGTATGCCTATACATTATTCCAATTGCAACAACAAACTCACAGTAAGAGGACGGAAAATATTTGGTAGATAAATGTGAAGATATTGAAAAACAAAAGACTTGTAAGCTAAAAGTAAGAATTAAGTAATATAAAGCAATTGAAGGAAACAAGTATGTTCTCCTCATCATTATTACAAATGGTAACCTAACATTTGGGAAATGAACATGGTCACCCACCATCGCACTTATTAAAAGTATTATGACAAATTAAGTGGAGAAAAGTTACTTAATAAAAAAGTTCATCAGTGAATAAGTTTAAATAGAGGTTATTTATTACAATATCAGGATAAACCAACTGAAGTATTGTAAGTAAAAAAAGAAAAGAGAATCGATGTTAAGAAAGATTGTTAGTAATGGACTATTTGACATAAGCTTAAGTATAAGGAAAGACATGTGTGTGCTATACATAGATGAATAACTATATAGATAAACAGTAAATTAAGTGACTGAATTGTGATAGGTAATGACTGTATCAGAGTGATAGAAAATAATGATAGATCTAAATGTAGGTATTGTTTTCTGCTTCATACCCCTCAGTTCTGAAAAGAGAAAGTTCTTTCATTGCTTAAAAGTTTGAACCATTGTAAGAAATAAATGAAATGAGGATTAGTCCTAATATTACTCTGTAAATGAGTAAGATATTTTAGAAAAGAAAAGAGATTGAATCTCTACAGCAATATGATAAAGATGAAGAAAATACCCATAAAACAAAGGAATTCTTGGGCCACGGCCAAAATAAATTCATAGTGAAGTTTATAAAAGCGTAAATTCTAAGAAAATGATACTTAGAAAAAAATTGCTAGTTCTCGAATGAGTCAAGATCTATATTATCGGATGAGAAAAGATTAATATTCAAAGACTTGTTAAATGGCTAAATTATGAAACGTTTTCTAAGTAATGTTGGCTCGAAATTCAAGAGGAAAAATATTATAAATCAAAGAACTAGATCCAGAGAAGGACGATACAAAAAAAGCCATGAAATGTAAGAAAATTAAGTGAAAAAGAAATTGATAGAGTTAGAAAGAAAATTTTAAGAACTTCGAGAAGAAGAGATTAGAAACTCGATTGTGATATCATTGATACACGTATTATAAATTTGTAATGAATTAATTGCTATTCTATTTAAGTAAGTAAGGATGCGATAAAACTCATTCTAGGAAATTTTTCATTTTGGAAAGAACAGTCTATCATGACTATAAGATGGATAAACTTGATGCAATCATAGAGATCTTCTTTGCCTAAAGTGAAGAACTATTTCTTCACATGTATTTGAAAAGAAATGAGTTTAGCTAAGTGAACTAGAAAGAAAATGAGTTATGAATTATCCTGTCAATTGAAAATAGTATACTCCATAATGAATGAGTTGACTATAGAGAAAAAATTACAATTAAAGGAAGCAAATAGTTCAAAAAGATAACTCCAGAGAAAGAGACTTATAATATATAAGAACTACTAAAGGTATTAATAAGGATAAACGATAGTAATAGATACCTCAATAGATAAGTGGTAAAATAATGGATAGATTGAAGGAACTGTTCAAATATGGAAAGATCCGAAGTATGGATGATTTCAAAGCAATTGAAATAAGAAATGAATCTTGATTAATTTTGTTTATGATTACAGTTAAAATAATGTATCGAAAGAAAGTGATACTTTCGACTCGATGGTATAAAAGTCAATACTTAGTATTTTACAGTATATGAATAAAAGCATACATATGGAGATAAACTGTTCATCGGAGTTGTTAAAACCAATGAAATTATATACAAGGTAAAACGATTGAATATAACCTATTAATGCTTAGCATAGGGTTATTATGTTCACCCATTATTCCGTTTATTGTTATGAAGGAGATATGATTATAATCCATCGTAAATATTAAGAGATCGTGGAATGCCTGAGTGTTGTCATCTAAGAAAAAGAAATGAAAATAAAGATTGGAAGAAAACACAATAACTTAGTTACAGTCTAATGGCAAAGGTAAAGTATCGAGGAATGAAATTAAGAAAATAGTGAAAATGTGCTACCACAATGACTTTACCTGTTTCTTCAATAAGCAACTAGTCCATTGAAAAATTCAAGGATAAATTTTCTTAAGGGGGGTAGAGTGTAATACCTTGGATCAATTTAATTTCTATAAAGTATCAATGATGACATTGAAAGACAATTTAAACGATTATTGAGATAGTGAGACTAAGTATGAGTTTAAGCATGCTCGGTTAAATGTACATAAAAATTTTTCTTTTACTGTAATATTATAGTACATAAATATTTATAAGGATGTTAAGAATGTGATTAATAAAATAAATTAAATAAATTGCATGGATATCAGTTACAACAATGTATACTGTAAGAAGGGATAAAACGGTCATTTCACAAAAAAATTGTTGAAATGGCAAGTAAACTATACAGGAACATGTGAAATACAGTATGAGACCCAACCATGTATTAACATGGCCGGCCCAATATGATTGTAGGAAGGAAAAATCTTAATTGAATTTGTAAGAAATAATGTCAAAGGTAAATTAATGGAAATGGACCCCACATTTCCATTAGTCAAAATCACTACATAAATAAAGAAATTTCATGAAAATTTCCTATCATCAAATATATGTTCATATTTATCCATATATAAATAAATTTTATAAAATCAAAATTGGGCGAAAAATGCTAGCCATTGGATCATTCTTAACAAATCTACACCATCCATTTAAGTCAAGCTTATCTTAAATAACATTAACCATTCCATTTCTTTCACATGTCAAGAAAAAGAGAATTATAGTGATCTTCTCCAATGTAGTGGCCAGCACCCCTAAATTTCTTCACCAATATTTCATGTAAATCCAAGGATATGGTTCAGTGTAGAACCTAAAGGAGAAAGATAAGAAAGATGTTCTGGAAATTGAGGAGCATCACTACCAATTGTACTAAGAGCTTGTGTTAGGAGCTAAGGAAGTCAATGTGAATACTTTGAAAACCTTACATTTTTCTAATGAAACAATTATTTGAATTATTCCTTTCAATGAGGCCTTTGGCCTACCTACTGTTTTTTGAATTATTCTCAATGAGGCCTTTGGCCTAATTATTGTTATTTGAATCCCTTCATTGAGGCCTTCGGCCTACTTACTACTAGTTGACTACGAGTACTAAAACTGTACTCAATTTGAATATTGTAAAAGAGTTCACCTTCTATATATCAATCTTTTCATTAAAATGAAACTTTTCTTGAGCTAATGTCTCTCATTTGAAACCTCAGTATACCCTTATTGATAAATTGTTCTCATAATTATGTTCCTTTAAGGAACCAATTGATCTATGTATAAAAATTCCATTGTTCTTTCATTTGATCATCTTTCATTGAATCTTATGTGATTTGTTATTGTATACTGCTGATTCATAATATTGAAAAGCTTACATTCTTGATCCAAAGTGATCATACTGTATAACTGAAAGTAGAAATCCCCATCTGATGTGGGGTAACACATCAGTCATGTGCACATGGTCAAAAACCTGCGGATAGGGTGAGCGTATTCGCCTTAGCTAGGAGGGGTGGTCCTAGCCGTGAGACCTGATTAGTCTTACGCTCTGTATTACTGTTTATGAGTGAGCAAGACATTAGCCGCCACTCCAGTTACTGATATAAGGGAAGCATACCGCTTCTAAAAATTTTGATTTTTGCTAAAACGACATTATTAAACCCCAACTATTATTGATCATTGGAAAATTGTTTCCTCCACACTGTTACATTGGTACCTTGATAATTTTATTGTTAAACATATATATTCATATACTGTTTTATTTTTACTTTAAAGTACTCATTGAGCTTCTCTCACACACCCACAGTGTTTTGTTTCAAGTCCAGTAGTAGACTCAACAAGTGGATCTCAAGTATCTGTCTCTGCTTGATTACTTCGCTGAATGTAAGATGATTACAATTTACTGTTTGGGTCAAATCATTTAGAGCTCCATAGATTAATATGGTTTAGTATTATAATAATTGGATAAATTGAATACTTTATTAGAGTCAGAAATTGTAATGTCATATGCTATAATGGATTACAGAAATTAATATTTGATACTGTGATATGTGATTGATGATGAAATACATCATTTAATGAATAGTATACATTGGTATATATGGAACATATGTTACTGTTAATATAGGTTGTGATCTTGGGTTCATATTTAATGGAGTGAAGCGTATTGTAATATTGAATAAGGGGTTCTATGAGTTGTTGATGCCTTTATGGTTACCCATGCCTTAGGACCATCACATCCTAAGGTGGGACGTGACATCTATATACAAGAATCATTCTTATAAGCTACCATTCTCAAAAGACAAAGGAAAATCCAATAATGTCTCATGAATAACATCATAACATATATGCCATACCATCGATGTCACTATAATAGTTCAATTACTATGGATCAACTATAGATAGAATTACTACAACTCATCAATAATATGTACAATTATTAGGCAATATCATAACCATAAACATAAGCATATACATTATAGCTTCTTAATGGAAGAAAGGAATCCAGAAGTCCAGCCTACCCGGCCTCTATCCACTTCTATACAATAACCTGAAATCCACAAACGATGTCGTGAGCCGTCGACTCAGTAAGTTATGAAATGCATGTAAGACTAGGTTTCACATTAGAGGAATGAATCTATAAGAACAAATCAACATATACATTTTCAATAGCTAATAATGGTATACATTCAATGGATCGATATTGACTTGATAATTACAATGACATTTCAATGATTCAAGACTTCTCAATAACGATAAGGCGAAAATCAATAAATTTAGTTTCGATTATCAATTCTTTATTAATGGAACAATAGGTCTTTACAATGTTTCGGTTCAAAACAATAATAGTGAGCAACAAGGGTTATAACAATAACAATAGTGTGCCTAGAAGGAATGGCACCAATAAGATCAAATCAATAGAATAATATCGGTCAGTCAATCAATCAGTCAGTCAATAGGGCAGTAACTTCTTCCTTCTTAATGTATGCTTGGCCAATCACACACCTAGAGTATATGGTCCTCTCTAGGTAAGACACTGATATAATTTAGATTCTATCAGTTAAGTCACTGGTACACACGGTCTAATGGCTTATCCCCCATTAGTATGGGCGTTTTATCGTAGATGGTTTAGCCAGGTCAAAGCTCGGTAGGTACAATATCAATAAACAATTATCCCAAATGGCTATCATTTCAATCAAAAAGTTTTCAATATTCAATATGGCAATTGGTTAACAATGGATGATAGCAATATCAATAACAAATGGGTCAATTCAATTGATCTTCCAATAATAATTATCAGTGAAGGGATTTTCTTTTAATCTTTAGCATATGATATTTGATGAAAAGGCTTATCAATAAAGGAGAAACAAAACCTTACAATATGAAGACCTCAATAATAATAACGATGGATTCAATGAATGCTGTTGCCCAATAAGGACTAAGAAGGGGGGTTGAATTGGTGGGGAATTAAAAAATTTAATTAAGCAAGAGGGAAAGAAAGAGAATGAACACAAAGATTTATAGTGGTTCGGATTATAACCAATCCTACATCCACTCCCCAA
>CATKHJ010950938.1:0-14671 GCA_949750685.1 Vernicia montana
CACTTTCTCTAGATAGAATATTGGAAAGTAACCTACAAAACATTAGTTTTTCGGGCCACTACAGAAAGAGGATTATACACGCAAACATAAGTACGGATTTTCTCATTGAAGTTGGCTGAGTTAGGTTTATTTAGACTTTCAGTATCTTCTTCTTTACTCTATAAAAGATTATGTGAACAAGATGACAATTAATTTCTCATTTACATTAATTAGCTAGCAGCTCATGTGCTTAACATGTTTATTCAAATTTGTATAATAAATCTTAATTTTAGTTAATAAGTAACTAATTAGTCTTGTAATTAAAGGTAAAATTATGCTATTAAGCTAGTTATCCAATCAAATATTTATATATTTTATAATACATAATATCATAATTCAAATCATGACATGCTTTTTTTTACAAATTGTTAATTAAGTTTAGAAATTATAATTCATTTTCAAATTCTACGAATTTTGGTAAAATTAATTTGGTTCAAGTATAATCAATTTGATAGAATTAAAAATATAAAATTCTAAACGAATTTTTATTCATACCAAATATAAAAGTATAAATTTATAAATAAATTCTATAAAAATTTCTAAAATTCATTTATGCTAAATAAACTTTAAATCTCCATAATGAGAATTTACTTCCTTTGATCTATTTTTTTTTTATATTTTTTATTATGTATCTTGAGCTCGAATGTATCAATGTCAATGTATAGATATAATTATAAGTCTCTTTAGACATGTCTCTCTCTATTTTTGTACTAAATTTACCAAACCAAGATAGTGGTTTGGTAACAACTCAAAATAGAGAGCCATGTTCATAACAAAAGTAGTCATATTCTTGGTAGATGAAAAGTGCAATAGCTGCAAATGGTGATCAAGCTATTGATTTCATAACAAATAAAAGTTCCCTTAATATTTGGGATATATAACTTACATATATGCTATTAAATTATTTGGTACTAATTTACCAGTAAATTTTTAATTGAATAGTACTGAAATCGTTTCTAAAATTAAAAGGTTTTGAGTTCAAGAGTCTCAATTAAAATTAAATTTATAAAAAAAAATTATTAACATGCTGACTTTAACGAAATAAAAAACTCATATTCGAATTTCATTTTCCCTATTTTTTCAATACTGAAAAAAATATTAATTAAGTTATTATTTTATATATATATTTTTTCAATATCCTTTATTAATATTGGAATCCAGCAAAGCTAATATATATATTTAATACCCTTTTGCGTGGGGAGCATGCTAAATATATATAATTGGACACACGACACCTAAAAAGCTTGCAAGAAAGACAAGAGTCTTAGCCTGCATTGACTTTGCATTAGAGTTAAGGGAGAGTTATTTCCAGATTTTATTATTGGTTTTCTAATAGTATTTCCCTCATTTCCATTTTTTTTAAAGTAAAGAGGGGCTGTAATTGAATTAATTGGAGAATTGACTTTATACCTTTTATATATATATATATATATATCTATTTTTTTAAAAATTTGGCATTAATTAATTTTCAAACTTAAAACTTCGCAATTCTAAAATCCACTCTAATATCATTAAATTAAATCTCATTAATTTTATATAATAATATTTGACGTCAAATTTTCTTAAAATAAAATAAAGCAATAATAATTTCAAATGTTACCTGAATTGATAAAATGAGTTTATTCTTTACTTTATTAATTAGATTTATTGGACTAACAATTAAAATTTAATTTTCAAAAATAAGATTTAATATAAGGGTATGCTGTTAGACTAGTATAGGGAGAAAATAATATAAATATACAATACAAGTTTTTTCAAGAATATTTTTAAGTTTCTAAAAAAAAGAATATTTTTCTAAGTCGTCTAAAAAAATGCCTCTAACAAAAGGTTAAAAAAAAGAAGAAGAGCCCAAATAGCTAGAACCAATACTAAGTCTAGTATAATGGCCACTATATCTAACCACAACAAGTTATGAATCTCAAGATAAGAAAGGATAAAAGCTATTCAAATTAGTCTTTTAGTTTCTTGAATCATATGAGTGTATTAAAACAGTGAAGGAACACCCAGTCTCCAGATATATTTTGCTAAAGGTATAGGTCTATTAAGTCTGAACACAAAGGATATGTCTTCTGAAGAAGATATATAAGTCTATTAAGTCTGAACACATATAGGATATGTCTTCTGAAGAAGATATATAGTATAGGTCTAAAAAGCTCGTAGACTAATAAGTGTAATAAGTCCCACAAGTCTGTAGCCAAAAAAACACACAAGTCTTTAGAAGATAGGAGCATATAATATAGGAACATCCACATCTACATAGGAGCATCTGAACATACACCTAAGATAAGTTCAGTTTAGCATAAGGTCCGGTCCTCAGTGACTTATAAGAAAAATAAAAAAAAATCAGTTTATGCTAGTATAATTCAAAGAGTTTAATTTGCAAATTTGAAAAATTCTTACTTACATCAAGTATATATAAAATTAAGAAATATTATAGTAAATATATTTAAAATATTGGACTATACAATGGAGGTAGTCCTCTCCCATTTTCTAAAATCTAAAATCTATCATGAAATTTCAATACTACCATTCTATTACTTCATCTGAATGTTGTATAGCCTTGAATTCAATCCAAGCGCAATTTGTCAATTCTTTTATTTCATGAGGAGTTCTATTTGAATAATCACCTGAAAAACAATGATACTTACAAGTAGCAAGTGAGAAAAAGATAAAATTATTTTCTCGCATTTTCGGAAAATAAATCTTATTGCTCGTTCCTCTAATTGAAGCTGGTTTCACAAAAGATGCATTCAAACTCACATACAGCATCTTGTTGCCTAAATTATGTATTGGCCGCCATACTTTCTTGGAAAGATTCTTCCCTTTCATATAAACCTTTTGTTGTTCTTTAGATACAAATATGGCTAACAATTCTCTATTATTTTCCACCAAAAAACTTCGATAAAGCGAAGCAAATTCTCCTTTAGAAAATGGTTTCCCAATTACAGAAATATTATAACTCTTGAAATCAAATTCTATCACACGCCCATCCAATGCCAAAACATAACATTTCTGCTTATAAATTATAGGATGACAATTTGAGATAGGTGCACAATGTTCAATGTGTTTAAAGGAACCTTTAGAAAGTTTATAACTTTCCCAAAAACGTGCACCACGTCTAAAAATAAAAAATTCTTTCCCAAAATCTTCAATTCCAATAATAAAACAATCATCACAAGTTGGAGGAGCTGAAAAGGACATTGACTTGAACTCAATTGGATAATCAAATTCTGGAAGTTATATTTTCTGCCTAGTGAATGGATTGAAGAAAAATAAATTTAAATCCCTTCGAGATAAAAGCAACCAGCCAAATTTTGAGAAATAAATAAATGAATGTGATAATTCTGGAAAGTTGATATCTAAAGTATGGCCATAAATGGGGTGAAAGAATTTGAATGTATGATCCTTTAGTGTTACCAAATAAGAATGATTATCATCAATTAGAGGTGGTGGAGAGGGGCTTTTAATGATAATATCATTAATTAAGCTCCAAGATTTGCAAATTGAACGAATTATACCAATGGCATTAGAGTTTGTTGTAGAGAGGTGTGATAAAATTTGGCTCACAAGTTCTAGTGAAAATTCTGACCATGACATCTCTTGATATTCTTCTGCTTGATCTGATCTTTTATTTGCTTTTTCAACATCAATTTCTGTCATGTTTATTTATGATACTCTTGCTTTATATTTCTAAAAACAAAATCACAATAATGATAAATAATATTAGTTTAATACTGAATTAACACAACTGATACATAATCCATATCCATACTGCAGTAAAATATATAGCAGACAATTAATACAATCTACTAAATTAATAAGTTAGTTTTTAATTGTATTAGCAATAAAAATCAAAATTGGAAGAATAATTGACTTATTCAAAGTTGATATATTATTTTAGGTTATTATTTGATTTGGGGTTTTCTTTTATGGTTATTATAAAAAAATGAGGTTAACCACAAAATTTTTTAGGTGGCAAAAGAATATATAAGATAATTTAGTCTCAAATAAAAAAAATACAAAGTTTCTAAAGTATAATTAATGAAGGTTAAGTTCTTTTCGGGAAAAAAGTAAAAGAAAAGAAAAGATTGGTACCTTTCCTAGCAGGCAGCAGTTGATCAAAAAATAAGAGTAATTAAGCATATATGATATACCCTTCTAAAACAACATTAATGTCCTTCTATATATGTAGTCAAAGTGGTTTTATTTAATTTCCTTTTCCTATCCGGAAAAGAAAATAAAAGAAAATTTAATAATAAATTAAACTTGGCTTTGTGACTAAGGATTACTATTCCTTGTATGTACTATTTGATTTTACTTGATTTCTCATTGATTCCTATTTGTTTATATTTGATTTTTTCTTGATTTCTACGTACAATTCTAATCGGTTTCTATTATTTGAATTTTATTTCAGGAGTGGTCAGTATGGTGAAAAAGGAAAGGATGTAAGGAAGTATGGTGGAAAGGAAATCAGAGAGGTGTAGGAAACAATTTAGTCTCAAATAAAAAAAATTTACCAAACAACTAAATAATATAAGTTACTAAAGTATAAAATTAATATTGGTACTTTTCTTTGCAGGCAGCAGTTGAACAAAGAGTAAGAGTAATTAAGCATATATCCTTCTAATACAACATTAATGGCCCTTATATATATATATATAT
The DNA here is from genome assembly GCA_949750685.1 of Vernicia montana. Classification (NCBI taxonomy): domain Eukaryota; kingdom Viridiplantae; phylum Streptophyta; class Magnoliopsida; order Malpighiales; family Euphorbiaceae; genus Vernicia; species Vernicia montana. Next base: position 4,702 of record CATKHJ010950938.1, read on the forward strand.
ATATATATATATATATATATATATATAGTCAAAGTGATTTTATTTAATTTCCTTTTCCTATTCGGAAGAGAAAATATAAGAAAATTTAATAATAAATTAAACTTTGCTTTGTGACTAAGAATTACTATTCCTATTCTAAATCCATTTTTTTTTATTTTGTTAATTATTTTATTAGTTATATCTACTAATAAAAATCCTTGTAATGTCTTTTATATGTCTATTAAAACCTGATCTGAGAGTAATTAGTAGATGTATATAGATATAGATATAGATTCGGGCAAGGCAATAAAAAAAATCCAAGAAATTCAACTTTTCCTTTTTTTACCAAGATTAGGATTCCAATTCCAAATAGGAGAGAAATTAAGTTCATTATCTTTCTTTTTTTCTCTTTATATATATATTATCATATAGGGTTCTTTTGTTTTTTTGTTTTATTAATCTTTCTTTGGTTACATTCTCACAAGTTACAGTTATAAATAAAGACTACTAGAAAGAAATTTCAGGTTAGTTTTTAGCATGAATTTTATATTTATGTTTATATAAAATTTTGTGATGTTATTGCACGATGATCTCTCTCAGTCTCTGTCTCTCTCTCTTTTTTCCTACTAAATATCCTCTACATACCTTGTTAAAACTCTTTAAAATAATATAATTAATGTATATACTTTTTAGCATGATTTTTTTTAATATTTGCTTGCACATGGTCTTTGATGATTACCTTCTATGTTTTCTTGTTGCATATTCAATTTTGACTGCTCTTAAAAATAATATAATTTTTTTTAAAAAAAAAAAATCAGTTATATTACTCAGTCTTATTTATATGTTATTAACAAATAATATTAAACTAATATCATTAAATTGAATTTATTTTAAAATTCTTTTCATTGACATGCAGATTGAGAAGTTATAATGGAAATCACAAGCACTGTTAACAAGAAGAAATTAATTTCTCATTCGTATCCTTGACTTGTCAATGTTAGTGTAAACGACCAACTTATCTTATATAGCATATCAAATAAGAAGTATTACAAACACATTATTCCAAATATGCAAAATAAAATCATATGCATTTGCTCTAATGGATGGTTCATTTTGAAAGATTTTGGATCAAAAGATTGTTGTCTTGTAAATTCCATATCAATGGAGAAAACTGATCTTCCACCATTATTAGAAATCAATTCGGATGAGTGCACTTGTATTTTATCTTCATCTCCAAAAGATTCTACTTGCCATGTTTTATTTTTTGACCCGAGGAAACAAATTATTTGGTTTTGCCAACTAGGGTGTAAGAAATTTATTAAAAAAGAGTTTAAAACCACATTTGAAGGTTTGTTTTCTCCAACAACAGTTGAAGGAAAATTGTATTTTTTGACGAGCCCCCTATTTTACTTTGGTTACCATTGATTTCAATGGCTTGGAACTTGAGTTCTCACGAATTTTACTAGTGAAAAGAGTAAAACATCCACTATATCCAAGCCCACGTTGGTATAGTTTTTATCTAATTGAGTATCATGGTAAGCACTTAATTGTTTGCAATTAAGAGCTTATTGCTTAATGGATGGTTCGTTTTGAAGGATTTTGGATCAAAAGATTATGGTCTTGTAAATCCCATATCAATGAAGAAAATTGATCTTCCACCATTATTGAAAATCAATTTGGATGAATGCACTTATATTTTATCTTCATCTTCGAATGATTCTACTTGCTATGTTTTATTCTTTCACTTGTGTGAACAAATTATTTGATTTTGCCAAACAGGGCAAGGTATCAGAATTTTATAAAAGAATGTAAAACCAAATTTAAACCAAATTTGATGGATTGTTTTCTCCAACAATGTTTCAAGGAAAATTGTATTTTTGGACAAATTCTTGTTTCACTTTGGTTACCATTGATTTTAATGGTTTGGAACTCAAGTTCTCACAAATTTAACTAGCTAAAAGTGTAAAATATTCAATATATCCAGGCACACATTGGCATGATCCTCTTATCTTACTGAGTATCATGGTGAGCTTTTAATTGTTTTTAAAATGTACGTGGAATTGCACTAGTATATGTGAATTCACCCTTTTACAATTTAGCAAGGTCTGAAATCAACAATATTAGAAACTCAACCATCTTTCTTTCTATGAGACAATTAAAATCCAATCCATTTATGGATTCACAATATTTTAGATTGTCTTTAGAGAACAATTCTATTGTCTTGATTATGTGCTTTCCATCAAAAAATTTCAAATATAAATCTTCTATTTTCCACTATGTTCTTCAAAATTCAGGTTCTTCGTTTCGTTATATTATATTTAATATTAATTTTTGTTAATATTAGAATTACATTTAAAAAATTACAATAAGTAACATAACAAGACATAATCTGCAAAGGTAACAAGGAACAAACATTATTAGTAAACATATGTTAGGAATCCAGACAAACCCATAATTTTAGTAAAAGCCATAGAGGAAATTCATTGAATATCATGATTGATGCCAAGAAATTAAACCGAGAAAAAAAAAAACAAATGACTTTTCATGGAGCAAGAAAAGAAAGAATCGCAGCTTATCCTTCAGCCATTGGGAGTAGATAATGGCAAACATATGAATATTCAAATTCTATTCTAGGAAGTATAATGAAACCTACATTTCCAACCCTTTGTAATTTGTAATATAGACAAGGATAGCAAATTTTTTAAAAAGTACAATTTTTCATAATATAATAAGGGTACAATTGTTAATCAGCACAATAAAATTAATTAGTGTAGTGTTAGAAACCCTTTAAACTTTTCCCAAAAAAAAAAAAAACTTTTAAAAGAGTGTTAATATTACTCCCCTTGAATACATTTCTTATAATTACTATCAACCACTTTGTATGACTATTAGAATCTCATTAAATAAAACTTTAGCTCTAATGCTATTTATATGAAGTTACTTTACATGAATTAGTTAAACATTATATCAAATGCATCTAATTTAAACCCAAACTACCTATTGTTTACTAGATGCAAATAAACTATACAAACAAATAATTACAAGAGTTAAATGTTCCCAAGTTATTAGCACAATAACAATTATCGGTAGATGTATGAACAATCAAACTATTCAAGTTAAATTCTATTTGAATTTTAATAATCTGAATAGCAAATCAAATCAAAATAATTTATTTATATAGTGAATCCATTGAGTTAAAATTGTGTATTTTATACATATTCTGAAAATCACTTAAACAATAAGTTGAATATTCACACAAACATACACATGGACAGGGAAGAAATACATACACACCTCAAAACTATAGTAATTTTAAAGAAGCATGCTAACCATTATATTCCATACACACTCATGCTAGCTGTTTCTTCTCGGGAAAAACAGCTAATAATATATATATATTTTGTACTTCTAATAATATATAAATAATAATAATATTTAGTAATTGTAGACTGAAAGTGAAAAAATACCGCTAATTATGGGCGAAGATTAAGGAGAATAAAGTAATTTAAAGTTGATTTAGAAAAATATATAAAGCTGTTTGTTATTAAGTAAACGGCTTCTCAGATTATATCTCAAATATTCAACGGTTAAGATGAAAAAATATCGTATATAATAAATGTACGTTATTAAGTCTTTATGTGGCTCAGTGGTTGTGCATAACTTACTAAACAGAAACACAAGAAGTTTTAGATTTACTGTTTGTACGTGACAGCAGAGCCCTCACCACATACCGCCTTCTTTTTTATCTTTTTTTTTTCTCCTCTCTTATCTGTTCTTCCTCTCTCTCAAATCCCCTGTTTCTATTCTTCTCAAAATCTCTCAAATCCTCTGTTTCATATTTGTTTTGATCCAAAATTTACATGCATATCTATAGTTTTTTTTTTTTATCTAAATCATTACCCAAATCTTTTTTATTCTTTTTTTTTTTTAATGAAAGACCAAAGTTTTAATCTTTGGCTTTTATTCAGATCTATTTCGATCAAATTTTTTCACACTCTGTTACAAATCTATTGATTTTTCCATCTAAATCAATAGCAAAGTTATTTTTTATAAAATCAAAGATCAAAATTTTATCATTGGCTTTTTGTCAGCCACAACATGTGATATACCAACCAAAAATTTTAACCAAAATCCTTTATCGGTGCATTTGTCTCTATGAGAAGAGAAAAGATAAAATTTTATCTTTATTATAATCTCCAACTCCAAACAACTAAATAAAAAAACAAAAACAAAGAGCTTCGACTATTTTCAGATAAAACCAAAATTCATTTCAAGTCTCAAACTAATATTTTGATGACATAAATACCTACAGCATATATAAATTTATTTCACTTCCATGGATTCTCTTTTATTCAAATTAAATATTTCTCGGCTCTAAAAAAGACTTCAATACTATTAAACCGACGACTCATGATTATAAAAAGTAAACTAAAAAATCGAGAAAACATGTTAATTTTATTTTATGTTACCTAATGTCGATTCTTTCGACGAAAGCTCCATTCTTGCCTTGCAGTCGCCCCACGAGTAGCAGTTGCGGCATGCTCTGCAGCAGCAACATGCTCTGCAGCTCGCCTTGAATCTCTTTCTTTTGCATTTACTTTTTCATTAATATAACTTTTCATTTAATTAAATAAATAATAATATTTCATTACCTAGCATTTAATTTTATGTTTATCGATCGCATCAGCAGAGCAGAAGAGATTCTCAACACATAATTGACGGTGATAAAATTTCATCTATATATCAAAGAATAAATTATTCAATTAAAATCTCTGAGGCAATTAATCAATTAAAAGCTTAATTAGCAGTGTTTCCTAATTTAACATGAATTTATTAAATCCTAATTTAAGAATTAAGATTTAATAAATTCATGTTAATTAACAAGCGCTACTAATTAAGATTTTAATTAATTAATTGCCTCATAGGAATTTCAATTGAATAATTTATTCTACGACATACAGATGAAATTCTATCACCAGTGTCAATTATGCGATAGGGATCTCCTCTGGTCTCTTGATGTGATCGATAAACATAAAATTAAATGCTAGGCAATGAAATATTATTATTTATTTAATTAAATGAAAAATTAAACTAATGAAAAAATAAATGCAAAATTAAAGAGAGTCAAGGCGAGTTGCAGAGCATGTTGCTGCTGCAGAGCGTGCGAAGGCTGCTGAGCATGCTGCAACTGCTACTCGTGTAGCGACTGCAAGGCAAGAATGGTGCCTTTGTCGAAAGAATCGACATTAGGTAACATAAAATAAGATTAACATGTTTTCTCGATTTTTTAGTTTACTTTTTCTTATCATGAGTCGTTGGTTTAATAGCATTAAAATCTTTTTTAGAGCCAAAAAATATTTAATTTGAATCCATGAAAGAAAAAAGATAGAATCCAAGGAAGTGAAATAAATTTATATATACTGTAGGCATTTATGTCATCAAAATATTAGTTTGAGACTAGAAATGAATTTTGGTTTTATCTGAAAACAGTTGAAGCTCTTTGTTTTTGTTTTTTTATTTAGTTGTTTGGAGTTGGAGATTATAATAAAGATAAAATTTTATCTTTTCTCTTCTCATAGAGACAAATGCACTGATAAAGGATTTTGGTTAAAATTTTTGGTTGGTATATCACATGTTGTAGCTAGATAGTGGGAATAAACTCTACTAGTTAAAGGATTGAGCCTAATAGCATTAAAGTCATTTTTAGAGCCAAAAAATATTAAATTTGAATCCATGGAAGTCAAATTATAAAATAAGAAAAAAGATAAGAACCTATGGCAAACAACTTTCCAAGTAAATCAAATATATCTCAGGTTCAATGGCCTCAGTTGCAAAGGCACCCTAACTAACTAGATTCATATAAAAATATAAAGGAAAAAGATGGGAACATGTGGGTCAAAAGTAACGCACTTATGAATTAATTTAATGGAGAATTACTTTAGCATCATCTTCATTTCATGATAAATCCTCCTCCCACTCCAACAACAGTACTCTTAGGCTCAATCCTTTAACTAGTAGAGCTTATTCCCACTATTTAGCTACAACATGTGATATACCAACAAAAAATTTTAACCAAATTCCTCTATCGGTGCATTTGTCTCTATGAGAAAAGATAAGATAAAATTTTATCTTTATCTTCATCTTTATTATAATCTCCAACTCCAAACAACTAAATAAAAAAAACAAAAACAAAGAGCTTCAACTTCTTTCTGATAAAAACAAAATTCATTTCAAGTCTCAAACTAATATTTGATGACATAAATGCCGGTAAAAAACTCATTTACTAATTTCCTAATTTCGACCATAAATGAAAAACCCTAAATCTACAAATCGATGCATCTCAATCTACAAATGCATCAATCAACACCTAATATGTCAACAAATTCAGCAATCAAACAAAATTTCCTCTTATCCAACAACAAAGCAACTAATAATTTTTATAAAAGCAAAAAAAAAAAAAAAAAAAAAATCCGCAAATTAAACCAAAATCAGAACAATCTAAATACAAATAAGAAACTCACTTATCTGCGTGTAAATATACAACCGAGATTTTCTCCTTTTAAATAATTGTTCAAAACTTCACTGCTCAACTGCCGAGCTGATTATCACCAAATTAAAACAAACAACAAATTTAACTTTAAATTTCAATCCAAAATCAAAATATAATCAAAAGTATTTAAAAATAAAACGCCATTAGAATTAACAACGAACCTTTTAAAAATATTCAAATTCACATATCAAACAAAAAAAAATGCATGACACTTAAATAATCTAATATTACATAGGAAATACCAGGGAAGAGCTTGCCGCTGCATTGAAGAATCTTACAGACACGCTTATCTCGACCATGGATCTTAAAAGATCTCAAGTTTCTCTGTGAGATGATGTTGGTCGGATTCAGAGAGGACAGCATGAAGTGTGGCATTCATTACCCTCCCTTGAACAAAAGAGAAATAGACGAGACACTAAAATTATATAAGAACAAAAGCAACCAAGAGTTTTGTGTTGGCCAAATTTTAGTTTATGAAAAGCTAAACATTTTAAAATTAACCAATTAAAAGCTATTAGCCACTTACTCAAATCTACATGGAGTCTCGACCATAACTTTGGATCCACAAAATTTTGGATAGGTTCTATCAAAGATTTGTACATTTAAAAGAATTGAAAAAGGCTTTTGAAAATATAGGGCCTACTCCTAACAAAAGCATTTCAACTCGCCTACATCATCAAAGTGCGAAAATTCACTGCAACATAAGTCCACAGGTTTTAATTAACACAACAACTCATAAAATCCATCTCCAATTTGCCTTCTTATACACAACACACACCATATCTATGCGTATTTTATAAGGGCAGGCATCAAAACAAAAATTTAAAAAAAAAATCAAATTAACTGTTCAAATTGAGATAGTATGAACCGAAAAAAATATTAAATGATATGAATAGTGAGAAAATATTAGAATAAAATCCAACGTACTGTTTTTGCATAACAAAAATAGAGAAGATAAGATGATACAAAATGGCAATAACACGCCTAAAATACAGCACCAAAAAAGTGGAAGTAAAAGAACTCTTCTGACCCACTGAACATGGTTGTTTTGCAAATGAGCTGGGAGAAACCAGGGGCACTTTGGTAAAATCACATGCCAAAATCAATTGCAAAATCACTGTACAAATGAACATTGAAATTTCACACCCCTTTTATTGTTTATACATATAGATTGTTTCCATGTTAAATATTTTTAACTAAAAAATGATAAATCGAATTTAAGTGATCATATCGAAATATTTTATTGATTGGTTGATTTTTTTTTCTTATAGGTCAACGGAGAGGAGATGCAATGCTGATCTTGGGTGGGTCTGAGTTTATATTTTCAGAACCAAGAATTATATGTTGAGAAATATATGTAGAGACTTATATGCCTGTTGAGACTTATATGCCTGATAAATTCAATGTAGTAGTTTGCTGGTGACCTTTTCTGTTTTGGGTTTGACTTTCTAAAGAAGTTCATTTTTGAAACTGATGCTAGTGGGTGTGTGAGATGTTGCTTATTATTAAGGTTTTTTTCTACCATGAACCACAATCTAGTGGGAAATGGTTACCTGTCTTGTGGAGACATTCACTGCTGCTGTAGACTTTCAAAGAACAAGACCAAGAAGCTTTTCTTTGGTCAATCTTCTTTGGTACCAATGCAATATCAATTGAAGAATTGGAGTAACAAGAACTGCATCCAAAATCAAATCAAATTTGTTGTTGAGAATCAAACTTAAATATTATAAAATCCACTGTTTCACAAAGGTATTGAAATTGATAGATCTAGTGAATAATCAATAAATAAATATTAATATTTAAAATTAAATATATTCACCAAATACATAAATACAAAATTTTGAACGTCGCTCTTACACCGCAATTGAATTTCAATACTTTTGCTCTTTGATCATTGCACATCAAATTTCAATTGAATTTGAATTTGAAGAAAATAGCTCTGTATGAGAAAAAGATCTAAACTTTGAGGTGATAAGGTATGCTGAAAGGAAACAAAAAAAAATGCTGGGTGAATGATAGATCTGTAGATAATTGAGAGAACTAGACACGGATGGATAGAAAAATAAAAAAATTACAAGGGATCAGAGGTGAAGAAGGGGTCTAGACGAGAAGAGATAGAGGACACACACGAGATAAAAATACTTCGAAACTGTTTCAGTTTCCTAAGGTTGACTGATTAAATTAAAATTATAAAATACACCAATAATAATTTTTTTTTAAATAAAAATAATTCTTTCTCAATAAAATAAATTTTTTTCTAAAAAATGAAAAATAATTTTCTGATTTCATATATAACAAATTAGTGAAGGAAATTGGTTGAAATAAAATTTAAATAACAGATCAGTGAAAGAAATTGATTGAAATATAACAGAATGACAACTAAATTCATACCATTTCCAATTTGTTGAATTCCTTGATTTGTTTTCCTTTCCATCCATTTTAAAAACACAAAATTAGCCCTGAAACAAAATTCAAACAACAGATCCAGTCAAAAAAAAATTGGTAGATCAAAGTGAAACACAATATAATGAAAATTAAATTCATACCATAAATTTCTCTGGATTTGTTTCCCTTAATATTCCATTAATCAAATATTAAAACTTTGGTCTTAAAAAAAATCAGTAGATATATATGGAAGAATATGATGAGTCAGAGATGAAAATTTAGACCTTTGATTAAAGAAAAAAAAAAAAAGCCATAGATCTGTAAGCATCATGATTGAAATGGAGTGCATAAATGAATTTATTTTGTATGAGAATTTTGGATAAAAATAGATCTGACAAAAAGCAAAAGATTAATATTTTGATCTTTAATTAAAATCAATAGATCTGCATGTGTGTGTGAAAAAATTTGATCAAAATAGATCTGAACAAAAGCCAAAGATTAAAACTTTGGTCTTTGATTCAAAAATAATAATTGGGTATTGATTTAGATGGTAAAAGCTATAGATATACATGTAAATTTTTGGATCAAAACAAATATGAAACAGAGGATTAATTGAGATTTGAGAGAGATTTTGAGAAGAATAGAAACAGGGGATTTGAGAGAGTTAGAACAGACAAGAGGGAGAGAGAGAAAAATAAAAAAAAAAAGTTGTATGCGGCGGAGAAGAATTTAGGGCTCTGCTAAAACGTCTTGTGTTTCTGTTTACCAAGTATGCAACCACATAAAGTCTGATAAAGACTTAAAGAGAATTAATAACGTATATTTATTATATACGATATTTTTTCATCTTAGCCGTTCAATACCGGTGCATTTATTTTAACCGTTGACTACTAGAGATATAATCTGAACCGTTTACTTAATAATAAACAGCTTTTGATATATATATTTTTCTAAATCAACTTTAAATTCCTTTATTCTCCTTAATCTTCGCCAGTAATTAGAGGTATTTTTTCACTTTCAGTCTACAGTTACTAAATATTATTATTTTTTATGTTT
>CATKHJ010951377.1:0-19717 GCA_949750685.1 Vernicia montana
ACACAAGGCTGGTGCCTTATTGTCAGCTTAGGAATGGGCATCTCATCATTTTCATAATTAGCTTTGCATTTTGTGCATGATAATGAGTAGGACCTCACTCCACTGCAAAGCTAAAACAGGTAAATATATGTTGGAGTTTCTGCTCCACTATTCTGTGATAGCCAGTCCCTTTCCATATCCTGTTCAGCTCGTGCGGATATCTGCAGAGCCACCACAAAGAAGAAAGATAAAGAAAAAAAAAATCAATGCTAAAATTAATAAACCTATTGATACACCAAACTTGTGGTGGTTAAATGATTAATAATAACAGTCAATTGAAGAGAGAGACGTATCATATTAATGGAGTTGTATCAACTATCAACCACTATATACACCTTATAATGGCTTTAGTTTTAAGTAGCTACTGATCATATCAATCACCATCACCTGCTAGTATATACAGTTACATGAATTTTAGCTATTTGATTTAGCTACTCTTCTACAAAACTTCCAATTTTTTACCTCAATATATTCTGAATAAGGTAAATTCTATCAAATGTAAGAAGCCAAAAAATTGAGAACATGAATAATCATGATGAGAGCTAGTTCTTTTCACCCATTGCACAAGGGATACATGGTGGGTTTTGAGCTTGGTTTGGAGGAGTGATGCGCTGCAAGCACGAATCATGAAAATGATGACCGCATGGCAAGACAGCAGCTGAAATTGGTTTCTCTGGCTGGTAGATGGGGCCCTCTGGTGGATATGAGAGATCCCTCTTGCATATGTGACATTGATTTCCACTTGGAGGTGTTCTATCCTCGACTGCAAGGAAAAGTCTATCAACATCACCACTTCTGTTCACGATAGTATCATCCACATAATTGTTAATACACCCATATCCAACAACATTATCAACAAGTATAATATGATTTAATGCATAAAATGTCTCTGAAGTAATTTGCCCATGATCGTAGAACTTAATGAAATGAAATGAACCATTCTGAGCAAAACCATGTTGAAGCAGTCCCACATGTGTCAGGAGCTGGCCCGGCCAAATGAAAAGTTTTTGGTTTCCAATAAACAAGGGTACAGAAGGCATGGCAAAACTTTTGCTAGTGCCCAAGCAAGTCCTTGAGTGAATTCATCACTAAAACATGTGTCAACATAGTTCGAAGGCCTTATTCATAATAGAGATAGCAATATGGGCTACCACAGAATGAACATAGCACTGTGAACAGTACACATAATATTTCATGTCTTAATGTAGTAAGACTATCACAATAAACAGGGAAGCAATGTAGTCAACATATAGTTTAAATCTCAGAAAGAACAAAAATTCTGGGGATTAAGACATTGTAAAAATCGTAAGAAAGGCTAAGCTAAAAGCAATCTTTAGTGTCACTGGGAAAGTGGATTTTAGACATTGGGAAAAGACTCATAAACAAGTTTTGATCAAAGAAAACTTGGGAAATACCTTGCCACTTTATATGCCGAGATGAAGAAGTTCTGGGAAAGGATGGAAGAAGAAAAGTGCGGCCTATGGGTGCACAACTGGGAATAGTCTGAGGTACAGGTGGGTGACTGGGAACAGTCTGGGCTATTGGTGGGCGACTGGGAGCAGTCTGGACTATGGATGGGCTTAAGGAATCAATTGAAGGTGGAGGTGCATGAGGCAGACCAAGTTGGGGCACTGTTAGAGCAGACAGATGACTGGTAGGTTTAGTTGATCTGGTCTTTCTTCTCCGAGGCTGGGGAACATTCAGAGGGGAAATGGGTCCTCTCTTCTTAAGAGATGGTCCAGGAGGAACATTGGAAGACTGACTAAGCGTGTTTACTGCTACAATTTCTTGACCTGTAAGTTGAAAAATTAACATTATTAATTGCATAGAAAGGTGCACTAAAATTTACATTTAAAAGTAATGGTGGTGTTACGTATTAGGTACCAGGAGTATGAACAGGTACAGACAAACTTCTAGAAGCTTGGACAGGAACAGAGGCTTGAGATTGACCAAGATTACCTGCAAGCAATCATCAATAGATATTACCAGTGAAACCAAACAACGAGCACTTGGCAGCCAGAGGCAGTATCCTAGACTTAGACATTGTAAATATAAATTCTGTTAACTATAAATTTAAAATAGGAACACAAACAGCATTTAGAGAAAACTTAAATACCATATTCTACTTTGCTATTGGCTGGAAATGAGAGCATGTGATTTAATATGATTTTTCCATTATTATCCACAATATCTGCTATCTTGGTTATAAAATCAACTACTGCTACTTCAGCATTCCAGCTAGCTATGATGTTTGAGGCTTCAAAAAAGACCAAATAAATATTGTAAATTGAGGTTTCTAGTTTTAGCTTTATAAAATCCTTTAACTAAAATCTTGAAACGAACTCAAGTCTAGTGAAACTTGAACATAAGCCTTCTGACACACACACAAGTGAAACAGGTGATGAAGGTGAAACATATGGGTATACACTTATTAGCAGGCTGAACTCTGATATTAAAGTGAAACACCTTCAGTAGCCTGAGCAGACAAAACCTTGTTAGCTTGAACATGCTGACCTGCTAAAGAAAGTTTGGACACAATTCATTCAGCAAGGAAGACTGGAACAATAATTCAAATATCCTTTAGATAGGAAAAAGATTGTTAGAAGCTCTCCAAACTTCTATTTTCTTTAAGAAACGAGTAATTAACTGTATTATATGTTTATTAGATTAGAATGTTCATCTAGTCAAATATTTTTTTTTTTTTAAAAAAAAAATCATCTAGTGATTTATGCTATTCATACCCTGTACTATGGATAGAAATGCTTAATTTGGTCTTCCCTGCCACCATCCCTTTCTTTCACTATAAATGATAAAAACACTTCCTTTTTTTTTTTTTCATGTTCACAAAACTATTATATGAATATCTTTACAACAATTTTTTCAAAAAATGTAACAACTAACAGAAAGTTCGGCCAAAACAGAGTTTAATAAGGGAAAAGCATCATTATAACTAGCCCCAACTACTTTGGGACAGGCGCTTATTTCACTCGAGTCAAAATTACCAGTCTTACAAAAATATAGTTGAACTTAAGAGGCAAAATTGCTATGAAATTTTCTGAAACATTAATTTTACTAATTGTAATCCTTAAATTGATTCATATAGACCATTAGTATTTCTAAAATTCTACAATCCTAATTAGACTTGGATTCCTAATATTTTTTATGTGCTAATAAATCCTTAAATAGTAAGAAACTGCAGTTTTTCATGAATAGATAATTAAATATAGCTCCTTTCTTTAAAAAAAAAAAAAAAACTCACCATTAGATCATAAAAATTTACAAAAATAATGACTAAGAATAATTCCAAAAATTATGTTTTCCTTCCCTACATCAGAATGCTTGGCACACTATAGATAAAACATGAATCACAAGCTCTATCTTATATTCTCTGTCATTCCCAATATACATTTGGGTATTACTTTAAACAAGGGGCCTGTGGCTCCACTGTATCCCTTCTGCAGAGAACATACTAAGATTACTTCATAGCTCTAGTTAACAGATGTCTAGGTTTGGTCATGTTTCCTTTCTTATGCATGCTTTTACTTGGTTAAACTATTGTTAACTAAAAAAGTAAAACTATCAATAAAATTACAGATAAATTCTTATCAGTTAGCATCAGATCAATAATAGCACTTATGAACAGTTTACAAATCGAATAGTAGCAACAGAAAACTACTATTTGCTTCTGCAGCTCAATGTGCATCAAAAAATTAAGTTAAATTAATTTTTCAGATTCACAAAAAGATATGATTACATGAAAGCTTAATTTCATAGCCAACTCTTTTCACATGTCTGTTACTTCCATAGTATTACTCTCAATCCCTAAAGAGATATCTCAATGCTTCAAACTAGGGAATTTCAACTTGTAGGTCCCAGGTTCAACTTGCATTGCAATAATAATTTTTATGGGATGGGGGATGGCTGCCTGTTGCTATATTTTAAAGCCTACTTAGCCTTCTGATAAATTGATAGACATATAAACCATAAGCAGGTTACTCTTCAAAGCTACCATTAATATAGGCAACATGTTTAGCTGATTCTTTTCACACTAGGGCCCCAACTAACTTGGCATATTATATCACTAAATTCAATCCATCACATTCATCATTACAATTTTAATGAAAGAAATATATGATGAACAAAAAGTGGTCCAATTAAAATAAGATTTTAATCAAATTTATGTTTTAATCCTAGCAAATGGGAAACTTTAGATAACAAAGTTCAGACAATAATGTGCTTATCATGGATTAAACAGCGACCAAAAATGACAATAATGCTCATTGAGTTTAGGACAAGCTTCAATAAGTTACAAAATCATTTTTTGCTTCTTGCGGGGATAAAAAAAATTCTGAAATCAAGAATTTGACATGAATTATTGACTTTCAAGGTCCTCAGTGAAAAGGGAAAAATATGAGCCTTGAGTAGATAAATAAAATAACAAAAAAAATCTGTTTAGAAGCTCCATGAAATACAGATTTTACATCTAAAGCGGAATACTGATACATTAACTCACCTGACTGATACTGCCTGGCAATGCTAGTTGTGACGACAGAAGGCTCTTGTGAGAAGTTCGGGACAGCTCCTATGTGAGGATTCTGTTGTTGGTAAAAAGCAGGCTGAGAAGAAGATGATTGCAACCTGGTCTCTCTAAAGACCACAGCATTGGGTATGCCAACTTGGTTGCTATTGTTTGGTAGTATTGACAACTCAGTTGGAAAACCATGGAAAGAAGGTTGAGCAGATGATGACTGCAACCTGGTCTCTGTAAAGCACGCAGCTTGGTTGCTATTGTTTTGTGGTATTGAAAACTCAGTTGGAAAACCATGAAAGCTTGTGTTAGGATCTATATTTGCAAATCTTTCTTTCCTTTTTTCTCCAAGTCCTGAGTTCCAGCTGCTAATAATATGATTATAATTTTGCTCATCAACTAGTGGCAACAGGGTCCCTGCACTCTCATTCCTAGATGGTTTAGAAAGCCCACCCACTTGATGAGAAAATCCACTGACATTCAGCAATGGACTTGAAAACCCCCTCACATTCTGCACTGGACTCGAAAACCCTCCTATATTTCGCAATTTACTAGAAAATTCAATAACATTCCGTGCTTGTTGAGAAATCCCACCTGCATTCTGCCCTAGACTAGAAAATCCATCATCATTCTGTGCTTGGCCTATACTTTTAAAACCATCCTTGTTCTGTGCTACTTTACTAAATCCACCAGCATGCTTTTGGAAACTAGAAAAACCACTGGCAATGTTGGAACTAGAATTCAAAGAACTTCGCGCAACACTTTGACAAGAAGAAGTGTTTAACATGGGACGATCAATCTTCTCAGTGCTCTGATTGCTATCTTTGCTGGAGACATTATTCTTAGATCTGGTTTCCATATTAGTGCCATATCCAAGAGTCAGGAAATTCCCATCAAGTATTTCAGGATGATTAGATTGAGCTACACCTGTCATGAAGCTGTTATTAATTCTAGACTCTTCATCAATCGGGTTACGACCTAATACTGGTGCACTACCAGCATGGATGAATTGCTTTCCAGCTAACCAAGGCATATGAATATCTTTACCAATTGCTTCTCCACCAGCGTTGCACATCTGTGAAATGTTCATTCCCAATTCTCCACTATTTGGGTTATGTCCAGATTCTGCACCTATAGCTGCATGACTGATTTGATTTGGAATTAGCCAAGGCCTACAAATATCAATAGCATTTTCTTCTCTACCAACTTTGGATATTTGTAAGTCTCCACTCAGATCAGTCCAGGTGGGTACAGTATTTCTCTCAATTTGACAGTTGTCAAGATCATTGGCATGGATATTAGCAGCAGCTGATGAATCCCCAAGAGCATGGTAGTGACCAGATTCATTCTCATTCCCCAGCAAATATGAAAAATCTGAAACAGGCTTATATAAGTAACCAAGGCCAGTCTCAGGACAGTGGAAGACATCATCCTTGATGACAGGAGATGGCATTTCCAGTGTATAAGTTTGAGGCACTCCATACAAATCCCTAGTTGGAAATAAAGGAGCTGGCTGTGCCACATCACCAAAAATACCAGCAAGATCATCAGTTCCATCCTGTGGATAGAAGTGTTGAGGTTCTTCATTATTCCATTGAAAGGGAGCAGACCCTGGTGGTGATTTATCTCCTTGTTTCGGCTTTTCACTTGCCATTGCATAACTAGTTCTGGAAAAGGAGGGGGGACAAAAGTGCACTCAGATATATACATTTTCCATAAGGATATGCACAACTGAAATTTAGGCAAAATTGCACAAATGGTCACACACAAAAACCAAGGAAAAAAAAAAGTTATGAGAGACTTTTGATCATGAAGACTAAGTGTTAAAACCATATATTGTATGAAGCAGTAGAAAAATAGCCATTCCTTAAGCCAATATTTTCAACTCAATGATTAAATGTAAAGCAAATTGTCACCATAAAAGACCCATTTCAACTAGAATACAATGGAGTTGGTTGGAGAAAATGCAAAGTTACAAATAAAAATAAAGTATGAAATAAAAGGCACACAAATCACAATGAATGATATCTTAGATATTTAAGTCTACAAAAAAAAAAAAAAAACAGAGAAAGTACCACGAATATATAACAAGAAAAAAATGAGAAAAACAAAGACCCTTTTCAAGATAAACAAGAACCAAGAAGATCTTAGTTAACAAAGATGCAATTTATTAGATAAACAAACAGATAGAAAATACAATCTTGACATAAAGCAGAAAGTTCATATGATCCAATCATCCAATTAGAAAAAAATAAATAAATAAATTGAGTTTCAAAAATTGAGCACATAATCAAAATCATCTAACAGTAACATCAATCTTTAACAAATATTACATGTTTCTCAAACAAATAAATATAGATAAAACAAAGAAATGAAGATCGTCCATACACCAAAAATCCCAAAAACAAAACCCAACACAAACACTGCCGTTAAAAACCCATAAAACCCACAAAAGAAAGAAAGCAAAATATAGATACCATCAAAAAGCTAAAAGGAAAAAACGACCAGAAAGACCCAAATCGATAATCGCATGATCAAGCTATATATAATAATAATAATATAACAGACCCATATGAATCCAAATATCTAATCACATAAAAATTTATGCTTTAATTTTCAAATCGATTCAAATTAAAAATCAAAATACAAAAAAATAAAAATAATAATAATTGAAAAAAAAACAAGAGAATGGAACTAAAAGGGCTCTTACCAGTGAGTGATTACAGAGAGAGAGAGAGAGAGTGGTGTTTGTTTTGGAGGGCTCTAAAGAAGGTTTTTAAAGGGTTCGGTATGGGGCCCACTTGGCATTTTAGGCAATTGCCACGTAATCACGTGGGACCCTTTAAGCACATAATGATATGTTTGCTTTGCTTACCTGGCTGCGTGCACAGTGGTAAGGGCACTCCCCCTATAAAACGACATTTCTTCGACGCGTGTCGAGTGGAGTGGCATTTCCGTTATTTAAGAAAAACATTGAGGCCATTTTCGCATTAACATTGACGATTTGGAAAAGTCGTGGGCCTCGTGGCATTAGACGGCGTGTTAAAAACGCGAACCGAACATTAATTAATGTATCGGTGTGTAACTCGCACGTGACAATATTAAACTTTCCCGCCTTTGCAAAAAAAAAAAAACCCTAAATAAGGGAAATATTTTATTAACTAAATTATAAGTTAATAAATAAATAAATACAAACTTGTAGACTAACCCATAAACTGTAATTTTATTTTTATTAAATTAAATGGGGATTTATTACGAAAATAACTCTTCCTTTATTATAAATAATTGTGTTTTTAATTAATTACCTCGAGGAGCTTTGATATGTGAATATTTTTTGAGAAAGATAGCATTTGTTTATTTTATTTTCAAAGCAAGTATTATTTTTTATTTTATTTTATAACAGAAGAGGATAAGACAATAAGTCTTTATGATTGCTAAATCTACGAGGAATAATCCTTTTCAATGTTAGGGTTTTACAATAAACTCCTAAAATTGTGAAATTTTTCTGTACTTGTTCAACTAAGAAATGAATATGAGTCTCAGAGATTAGAATATCAAACACAACAATTTCATCAGTGCTTCTACAATGCTCTATGCTAGACTTACAATTGGGTCCAACCACTTCTGAGTTTGAATCCAACCAGGTTCTATTTATATATCTTACAAGTCAACCCGACCAGATTAACAGGCCTACTCACTGCCAAGTGCCAAATGCAATGTTATAACACTATCAATTCCAATACAATTTTTATTCCTCAAAAAAAAAAAAAATTCTAATACAATTTTCTACTATTATATGATCAATTTTTAACTATGTATTTCAATCATTATCATCCAAGATAATGGGTTCAATATCTTGAGAAGTTTTAGAGGCATGATCATCAACAATGGTTTAGGTTTTTCAACCAAATCAATAAAAAGACTAATTTCTATGATTTGAAATAGCACTTAGATATACTTACAAAGTGAAATTGTAGACCTTAGCTTTTCTAGCCTGCATTGGCAACAATGTCCTACAATTTATCAATGCTACATATTAGGCTTCAAGATTAAGTGTCAATGCCTGCAAAAAGTAATTACATATAATGAACAAAAGGGTACAAATCATTGATTGTTCATGAAGTAAAAAATTACAATCGAATTGATCTTTGTAACGTATAAGGCTAGCCACTCGATCCAAAATGCAAAAGAAGTCTAGAAATCTTTTAACTACTTTATCCAAACTAGAAAAACTGTGTTCAGTAATATGCTCTAATACAGCTATCAGTGAGCAAGTATTTGTTAGCTTGTTAGTCCCCTTTAAGATGCTGCTGTCCACCACGCACAAGTACAAAGCCAAGAGAAACTACCATTGCAACCAGATACCCAATCATTGCTCCATAAGTCACACATATTGGCCATTCCTACAAATATAAAATAATAAAAATTAATTTAGGTCCCAAAGGTAGTACTAGACACAGTTGATTGGAAGGGGAAAAGAACAAAAAACTACTAGTGAAGAAACACAACTATATAAGATGAAGAAATTCTCTAAGGTCTCGTTTGGCATGATGGATTTTAAATCTATGGATTTGGTTAAAATCTATAGATTTTAACAAAATCCATGAAATCAAAAACCCACATCCCATGTGAGTTTTCAAATCTTTCATTTTTAAAAGTTTTGAAGTATGATAGATTTTAACAAATCCATGGAATGTAACTCAATTTTTCAAACCAAATAAAAAAATGAGCTACAATCCATGGATTTTGAAAAATACACCACTGAAATCCTTCAAAACAAACAAAGCCTAAAATATCCTATAGTAACACAGTCTAATTATTTCCTCAAGTTAGAACAAGTTACTGGTTTCCACTGCTAAACCATTAACTAATGTGGGACTTTGGCTTATTTTAACATCTGCATGTTTCCTACTGAGCCAACCACACTTTCTCTAAAGATGCATTGTGAACAAATGTTTATGATAGTGCAAAAGTATAGGCGACAAGAACAGATGAACAAAATGACAAATATGGCCTACAATAACACAAAATTAAGAACTGAAGGAAAAATAAACAGTACCTGCCATGGCCTTTCCCAGTCAAGTGGCATAGGCCAAGCCCCAAACCAAGCTCCAATTACAGCCCCATGTGCTGGTACACAAATCATATACTCCAAGGATTCAATTGGCCTACAAGAAAATAAATTTTAGATCCACATCAGAAACATAAAAGTTTGTAGGGAAGATTCAACCTGCAGCTTCATTGATACAATTTAAGTATGCTGCCTTAGGTTCACAAAATTTTTAATTAGTTAATTGTTCAACTTTATTTAGCAATATATGACTTATTTTAACAATTGTCTTGTACATCCAATAAGTTTGAAGCAAAAAGCCAGGCCCAAAATTGAGATCTTATCTGAATTGCAAAAAAAAACCAGTGATTAGACACACGCATAGCAACCAGATTCTTTCTAAAAGCTAAAGGAGACACTTAAAGAAATCTTACACTGCAGAGCTATAAATGGCTAAACATGGAGATAAACCACCAACTAATGGTGGACAATGTTACTTTCACTAGAGGATGAGTATTTCAAAAGGGTATGATTCCAGGAGTCAAACAGATTTCATAGATTCTCTACCGATTTCAAGTGTCAAAAGTCATATCCAAGTTCAAGTATGCTTATGTAACACAGGTATTTTAGCATCAACTGAATACTCAAAGTAACTATGATGTTAGAAAACATACTTTGTATGTGCAAACACACGTTGCCAATGTATCCATGATGAACCAAAAACGGAAGCTGCAGGCACAAACTTCCACAAGACAACTTGTTTAGTAATATCATAAAGGCACTGTATAGCACAACAGAATGCTCAAATCACAGTAACTTGGGTTACCATGCTAATCAGCACATTGGAAAAAAATAAAAAATAAAAAGGATAAATATCAGTTCACTAGTATGAACCTTAACATGTAACTAATATTTGAGAACTCATTCACCAAATAAGTGAACTTTGGAACTATGAGTAAAAAAAAAGATTGCATTCCTCTGGGCAATTAACCGTTAACATTTAATATGGATGCATGAAATAGAATGCAAAAAGATGGGCTTATTAAACGGGAAATTTTAAAACTAAACCTTTCCAATATTTAATAAACTGGCTTAGCGGAACACCAATAAATACTTACTGTGAATGACGACATGAGAAGAGACCAATTAATGGTTTTTGGTAAGTACCTGTCTCCAATCATAAAAGAGCTAAATCAACACACTCTCTTTGATTTCTAACTCAAAACTAAATGATAACAAGGGATTAAGTCCATCTCCTATCAAAATTATGAAAAATATTATAACGATCATATACATATGTTTTTATTTCCATAATTCTGAAACCATAAATCATAGTTGAGGTTGGACAGCTGCCACCACCATTGAAGTTCAATACCCAGCTGAGTTTTTCAACCACAAAGAATTTACTTTCACAATTAATATCAGAAGAAAAAGGCCAATTGAAAGAAAATTTGAAACAAGTGGGGGATTTAAGTACCTGATAGTGATGAAAGTCTTTTAGGGGACAACAGAATGTGAACCTCTTCCCTTCGAACCTCACCCCAAATTTATGTTTTCAGAATTATTTTAAAACTTATGAATTGATGGACCATTACACCACATACTGGATGCCAACAGGTGCGCCCAAAACAATAGCTCCAAGAGCATTCACTAGAGCACCTATAGGGTTGAATGCACAAAAGAGTATGGTAAGTCAGCACAATGTATGCAGGTAAAACAGCAAGTCAGAAACTCATAATAGCAGAAGGAAAGAAAAGAATATGCTAACAGTAAAACTAGTAGAAATCCCAGGCATCATTGCATAACCCAGTTGTCTAATTCCTAGTGCTCTCATCTAACAAAGCAAATAAGAAGCTTATTCAGAGCTCAGCTACAAATACAGTAGTGAAGCTTAAAGAAAGTGAACAGATGAGTGGTCTGGTCCCCCCAGCTAGGAGGGTGATCAAAGTCCCGTTAGGATTAATGATACTACTAGCAGTAACAAATATGGCATGGCCTGAAATCTATAGGACAAAGTTAATATGAAGCCACAGTCAATTTAACTCCATCATGAATTAATCTGTCACTTATGAAAAGAAAAGGCAAATTCAAGACTAAAGTTTACTATCCAAGCTGATATATACATTTGTAGCATTGGTTAATCATGTAATTCAATATGTATATAGATCCAATAAACATGAAAAGAAAAGGCAAATTCAAGACTAACCAACAGGAAGTGCCAGCATGCCTCGTCCAACAGCTTTGAAGTACTGTAAGATAACATTCACATAATTTTTTTAACAAAAAAAAAAAAAAAAGATAAATCACAGTAAAATAGGAAAATAATTTAAGCAAGAATAGTTTTGTTGCAATGAAAATGATAGAAAAAACTTCATAATTGTGGATAAGAAAACAAAATTTGAAAATTGGTAGACAACTAAGAAATTAAGAAATTTTCTCACTCATTATAACGTTATTAAGCTACTGTGAACAGTCAGATAAAAATTTTATCTTTTTATCCCCATTTTCTTTTCTTTTGCTTTCCCACATTTTCTTGAACAAACAAACAAAGAAGCTAAAAAGAAAACAACAGAAAGGGACATACCGAGCATTGTTCAGGATTCAGTCGAAACCAACTGTAAAGAAGTAGCACGATTGAGCTCTCAACAATCTAAGAAAAAAGGAAAAGAAACAGATTTTTACACAAAACCCAATAAAAGTTGTGATTCAAAATTTGAAAAAATGAAGTCAAATCAAAGGGAGAGAAAGAGAAGGCACCCAAATCAGAGTGAGGGTTTGTGAAGGATCAGAGACGAGATTAATGAAGTAGAGATTGTGAGCCACCCATAAAGCTATTGATAAACCAAGTCCACAGATCAGATGGACCAACAATGCTTGCAGAACTGATATTGATCTAGATGAATTCTCTCCCGTTGAAGCTTTTGTAATATTGCTCTTCTCCTTCATCTTTGTGCCTCTGTTCAGTACTGTAATTTTGAACTGCCGATTCTCTTCTTTCTCTTCTGCAGTAGAGAGAAACAACTTTGGCTAAAAAAAAAAAGTAGAGAGGAACAAAAACTTGATATGGGCTGATATGGGTCCTAACGGACCAAATCGGATTCTAAGATTGGACCGGGCTGAGCCTCAACTGTTTTTTTTTTTTTTTTTCTTGATTAAAAACGAACCTCAACTGTTAGGTAACTGAAATTAAGTTAAGTTTGATAATCCGTCACACAACGTAATATAATATAATTTAATATATTTTTAATATAAATATTATTTTAAAAATATATTTAATTACATTATATTATATTACATTACGATTTAATAAACGTATATTTATGATATTTGAGCTTTTATTTTTCAAAGTCCATCCAATTTAAAAATTCTCTATATATTTACACTTATAAGTATTATAGAATAAAAGAATCGATCGTAATTCTATTATTTGAAAAAATATACATTTATTATTAGGTTGTGCACGAGCGTGCCTCTTATACTCTATCTTAATGTGGAAAAAATAAAGGAAAAACTTGCAATGTTGGTATTTGTCATGTTTATTCTATAGCTAACTTAACTGCTTATTATATAGCACATTTAGACAGTACTTTAAATTTTGAGTCGCATAATTTTGAGAATCCTCTTCAATCATGCAATAGCATTTTAGTTAGCTAATAATATGTGTGAAATTGTTTTTCTTATAATGATTTGTAGGGTTTAATCGAGTTTAATTGCCCTTCCTCTTCTATAAAAAAAATAAAAAATAAAACATCCTAAGAGAAAATAAAAAAAAAAATAAAACTTATTTCTATTATCATGAACTTGTTCCCTTAAAAAAAAAATTCTTGAAATTGTATACTAAATATCTGAATTTTGTTTCATATTTTTTTTCATTTGCAGAATGTTCAAATTAGTCCCTCAACTTTTTCAGAATTCTCAATTCAATCTCTATGCTTAATTGCAGTCAACTAAACACCAAAACTCTAATTTTTAGTCATTCGAATCTAATTTCAAACTGTAGAGACATATGTGAATTAGTAAATTTGTCCATATGGATGAAAATAATAGTTTATTTTTAATATATTTTATAAAACATTTTATTAAAATATGAATTGTTCAAAATTTTAATTATAAATCCATCTTTACTAAAAATATTCATTAAAACTATTAAATTAAATAATAATAATAATAATAATAATAATAATAATAATAATAATAAATTGTGGGACAAATAGCATTCCTCAATCCTCAACACTTTTAAAAAAAAATAATAATAAATAGTGTGGATGGACCACAAATGCGTAAGTGTTGTTGTCTTTAGTTTTATCTTAGATTTTGTATAGATTGCTTTGAATCCAATATTTTGTGACCATGGGTGACAACTTTTGTTG
Organism: Vernicia montana; assembly: GCA_949750685.1. Taxonomy (NCBI): domain Eukaryota; kingdom Viridiplantae; phylum Streptophyta; class Magnoliopsida; order Malpighiales; family Euphorbiaceae; genus Vernicia; species Vernicia montana. The sequence goes on from CATKHJ010951377.1 coordinate 13,988, forward strand.
GGCAGCCATGATTGCGCTCAATCAACAAAATCCTAATATTTCTATTATTATCAATTTATAATTATTTTTATAGTGTACCTGATTTATAAATAAATTTATAATTATAATTATTAAATTGCTCATTTTTAAATTTAACCGTTAAATAAAATTTATTTATAATTATCAAGATTAAAAGTAAACTATTAACACCAGGTGCATCAACTATCTTAATTTATTATCTGTTTAGCCAAAAAAATATATATATATGTCAAAGTTGGCCAAACGATTATGACATGCCATGATATAACTGGTGAGCTTAACGCTTTTTTAAAGGATTTTTCCAGAACTGCTTAGAAAAGATTTTAATATTATATTTTTACGTTTTGATCAATTTTTTTATAAAAATACGTTGTTTGACTATTTTTTTTATAAAAAAAAATTTTCAGCAACATTTTTTTTACATTTTTATGCTTTTCAGTGAAATAATATATGTTGGGTTTATTTTGAGTATACTCGTAGTATATTTTGAGTTTATGTTGAGTATATATTTAGTATATACTTACTAAATTTTTAGTGTTCATTTTTAAAATTGATATTTAATTCAAAATGATATTCATTCAATATATTTGGTATAAATTTAATATATTTTAGTAAAATTTAAAAAAAATAAATTGTTGGTTGATTCATTATTTTAAAATTTGTAAAAAAATATTGAATTAAAAAATATTATAATAACAACAAATGATATACTCTTAATATATTCTGAGTATATAAAATCAACTAAACTTATATATCAAATCAACTAAATATCAAATAAATATATAAACAAAATAAACCAAATATATACTCAAAATAAAAAAAAAATAAAAATAAAAACTCTATAATAATCACAATTATTATTGATAAAGTACTAATGCCACAGTTTGGGCAAAAAACAAAAGTACTAATACCACGTGGCATCATGAGAGCCATAAAATCTTATCTCACGTACAAAAATATAATCCATCTCATTATCCAGTATACAAAACTCAGTTATTTCCTTTCACATATCACAAAAACAAATCCGAAAGCAAAATTTATTATTCATATTTCAATTTTTTTTGCTAATTTTGATATGAAATTAGGAGTTAAAGGTTTTTGAGCTCTCTGTGATCAGTATTATTCATATTGCAATTGTACACCATAAATCCTAACAAAAAAAAAATAAAACAAAGCCAAACTTTGCTAAGTGAAGGGAAAAAGAAAAAAGAAAATGGCCTCTACTTTATGTTTCTTACACCACCATGCATTTATCAATTCTCCTAATAGATTATTTTATTCATCATCTCAACGCCAAGTGTCTAAACTCATAAGCAAACACCTCAAGAAAGAGGACATTAGCACTCTGTTTCTCGAATATTGGCTGTCACTATGAGAAGCAACACTACTTTCTTCAATGGCTATGTAATTGCTAAAGAGAAAATGGTTTATGGGTTTGGTTAGTTGGTTAAGAATAATATATAGAAAAATGAAAGAAAAATCAAGGAAAAAAAAAAGAGAAACAAAGAGACAGTAGAGAGGTGTAGAAAGCGTATAAAAGAAAAAAAGAATTAGCAGAAAAAAGTAAGAAATCAAAACGCGAGGTAAAAAAATAAAAAAAAAATTAGGTAAAACTTGTAATTTCCCCTTTTTTTTTTTTTTTTTATAATTCTTTGAAATCCCAAACGAGCATATTTTGCAAAGCCCACTTGTTAAACATTCTTACATTCCATCAAAGAAAGATCTAATCACAAAAATCAATCAAAATCTTTTAAAAAAATATAATTATATTCAATTTTTTAACGTAAAATATTTTTCAAAAAAATTAATTATATCTATTTTGTGAAAATTAAAATAAAAAATAATTTATTATATCTATTATTTTTCTCAATCAAGTATAGTGGAAATCAACTCTGTCATAATTTTTATCAATCTCTTTTTATTCATTACAAAAAATAATGAATGTAAATTTTATTAAATGAATACAATTGTAATTAATTTTAAAAATTAAAGTAGAATAGAAGAAAACTCTAGCATTAATGGACGGAATTAAAAAAAATTTATTTAGAGGCTAAAATTAATAGGAGAACCAAAAAAAAAAAGAGAGATTACATTTTTTCTAAACTTTGTAATATTTTTTGTTTCAAATTATAATAATAACCAATAATATTTTTTTCGTAAAAAAATATTTTAATTAAATGAATTTTTATTAATTTTTCATATTTATAGGATGAAAATTAATTAAATAATTTTAAATAGTGAAATTATTTATAAAAATTTAATATTGAGGGATCAATTAGTTAGAAATTTGAAAGAAATATATATATATATATATTCAAATGAGTTGGAGATCAAAGCTCCTGCTTGTCATATGATTTTGAGAATAATTAATGGACAATATCAATGCCACCTTTGATTAACTATGATTTTTATTAATCATAATGGTAGTGGTATCACATCTTAATTAATCACACAATAACAATGGAACTGGTTTGTTTAGTTTATCTTTCAAGATTATGGAAATGTGGTCCTAATAAAATTTCAAATTAGTTAGGAGTATCTTTATGGTGATGGTGGGCTAATATTGCTGCATGATCTCATCAAATGGACAATTTCAGGATTATATTCCACAAATTAAAAGCATCAACTTTCAATCTGTTTGATTTATTTTAAACTTTCTAAGAAATATATTTAAAAATGTAATAACATCCCTACTATAAATATAAATAAAATTCTTTTTTAGAATATACATTTTTTATAAATTCATTCAACTATCTTTTTAAAATACTATTAGTGATACTGATATGTAATAAGTAACTTGTCTTTGTGGATGCTGGATATATAAATTATTGTTTTTATCCTTATTTTTAGATTGGTAGAATTAATCTAACAGTAAATGTATTTATTTTAATTTCATCAGTAATATTTCAAGTTTGAGCTCCTCTCCTCTCCTTATAAATTAAAATCTTGATTTTTTTCCCTTCAAAAGAGAACACATAGAAAGAGAATGAAGAAAAAAAAAAAGATACTTATGATAAAGAAAAGATATATAAAACAAATAATAATAATAATAATATTTAATTAATTATAGTTTCAATAAATTGTTCAATTTGAAATTCAATAAGAATCAATTAAATTCTATTCAATTGAAAATTAAATTTGAAATAGCAAAAAATTATAAACACTAATAATTTTATATGTATTAGATTGAGTAAGTCTTGTCTATATTACATGTACACTAATCTAATGAGATAAAAATATATAGAGTAAAAAATAGTATCAATATTTTTTCACTGGACAAAAATAGACAAAAAGAGTAAGTTTTGTCTATATTTAGTGCATACACCAATCCAATGAGAGAAGAACATATGGAGAAGAAAAAAATATCGGTGTTTTTTCACTAGGTAAAAAATAAACAAAAAATATCATATTAACTGAAATATCTCATCACTCATTAGTTTGATATATGAGATATCGTATAAGTTAAAATATCTTATCAATTATTAGTTTGGGCATATGAAATAAAACTATGCACTTGAAATTTTCCGTATTAGATTAACTCATATTCGATCCCCTACCAGACAAATAATGCTTAATCCTATTTGGCTATAAGGGTTGCCAACTTGCCATCAATTAATTAATTTGTGGCTGGGGAATTATATACGAACTTGTAGCAACTTTATTCACATGAACAAAAGTACCAGAAATGATAATTATATACACACATATATACTTCTTTTAATTTCTTTCCCATATATAGAGTAACATTATAAAAATTCATATATTTGATATCGAATAATATTATTTCAGTTGAAACTATATGATTGAAAACTATCGATATATCTAGTATATTGTATATATAAATACACAATTTATACTAAAAATGAAAAAAAAAAAAAAAAAAAAAAAAGATCTCAGTAACGATGCATTACACTGATATATTATACAACAATATAATTTCCCTGAAAACACAATTTATGCTAGGTTCTATCATCTATGTGTATTTTATTAGTTTCTTCTGTATATATATATATATTAGGACATAACCTACCTCGCAAACAACACAATACTATAGCTAGAAGAAAACCAGGAAAACCTATGCAAGTTTTGATTATTATTGTTATCATATATATATATATATATTTATTTATTTATTTATTAATTTATTGATTTTGATTGGAGTTTAAATTAACAATCTCATAGTCTTGTAAACGACTCTAGTATTACTGAACCAAAAGTTTATTGATTAAGTTTTTATAATTATTAGACTATTTATTAATTAATTATTTATATATCTTAGTTAATAAGCTGATGAAGCCAAGAAATGAGTCGGAGGTGATCTTTCTTTTACTAATTGGTGGTGATCATCATGACGGTTAACTTCACTTGTGGGTGATGCTGGCTTTGGAGGTGGAGGTGGTCTTGCTGTTCTTCCATAATAATCAGCTGTTACTACCATAGATATCATATACTTATTGCATGGAGTTCCTTCAGCACATGGAGAAGAAATAATCTCCAGCTGGCCTTTGGGTGATGCAGGCTTTGGAGGTGGCGGTGCCGGAGATTTTGTCGGCCGCCCATAATTGTTGGTTAATTGGTGGGTTGATGGTGATAATATTGGAGGTGGTGGTGGTGAAACTGAGACCTTCCCATAACTGCTTGTTAGCTCCTTTGATTGGGGTGATGGTACTGGTGATGGTGGTGGTGGACTTAGACTCCTCCCATAACTAGCTAATATTGTTGCTTTTAGCATCGAGCAATCTGTAACACGAGAATAAACAAACCCTAATTTTAGCTAGCCAAGCAGGCTATATTAATTCTTTTAATTTGTCACTTACAATAACTTAATTTTGAAATATATACATATGAAATTAAAGATTTAAATCATATCTTTACCTTTATAAATTTGACTCATACTAAAACTCAAACTCGAGACATCTCCGCTCTAGAGACGACTCCAGTATTATTGAATCAAGACTCATCCATAAAAACTAATTGAACTTCAATATGAGATATAGATAATGAGACAAACTTGTTTCATATCAAAGACTTTTTTTTTTTTTTTTTTTTTGAAGAATTTGCCATGGTATATCTGATATCTATATGCAAGCTATGATGAAAAATCAATATAATGTTTTGACTGCTACTTAGTACCATGATTTATATCTAATTAAGATAGAGATTTTGTGATTAATTACCTGGGAAAGGTCTTGCTTGAGCAGAAGTGTTTAGAAGTGCAATAAAAGCTAAAGTAGATGCAATAAGGAAGAGAGAACCCATCGTCTTTAGAAGACTTATTATTAATAATGTTCCTTAATTGTCATTTATGATATTAAATCAATGGAGATTAATAAGCTATTTATAGGCATATGTATGTGAATATAAAGGCAAGTTGTTTTTGCAGTAGGTAAATGTATTAATCTTTCTTTTTTATATGATCACTTTGCTAATATGGACAATTTGACCAAAATAAACAATACAATTAAATTAATTTCATTATTACAGTTTATTAGTCATTGCATCACATATTATGAATTGGGGGAATTTGTTCTATATATGTATTTGGTCTCCCTAATTAACCATATGTGAAAGACTGACCAAGTAGTTGGTTCTAAAAATTTTATATTTTTTATTGTTAAAATATAATATTGATTATGTACATTTCAATTCAATAATTTAGAATTTAATTCTTGAGCGAATTTAAATCCAATAAAAATATAAATATAAGGACTA